>MJUU01047957.1:99501-133043 GCA_002080025.1 Modiolus philippinarum | reverse complement strand
CCTTTTCCATCCGCATTCATGTCTGCGTGCATTGTGAATAATTATATGCAGCCGTTAAACCGTTTACCGTCCCACAAAAAGGTTGTTTCCTTGAGTAGATATTTGTTCAATTGTTATTTACTTGTTAAAGTAATTTGCAGTTTATTTATGACTGTATAGACTTGACCGACTCACTCACTGCCTGAATAACCGAAATGTTATGTTTGAGAGCAAGGGTCATGTTTACTCATCAATAAATTCAAAATTACTTGTATTACATATAATGCAATGAAGTGCACTAAAGTAGCCACAACGAAATTTGTCGCGACTTTTCTCGATAGATCTTATTAAGTAAATGTTAAAGGATGACATGGCATACACCAATGGAAAGCTAATTTTTTGCCGCTTCATGACAGGCATTATCATAATTTTACAATAAAGGGTTTTAAAGTTTTCCATTACCCTTCTATGTTATTTTAGCAGAAAATAGAGGGCGTATACATGGTTAACTGAACACCTGTATTTATTGTTATAATGCCCTGGGGTCTATAGATTAACCAAAACACGTGGGTCGGGAGTTTATCTCGATTGCGAAGAAAAAAATAATTAAGTAATTACTTGACAAAGTGTCAACAAAATGTTTCTACCTGTAAACAAATTTATTTTAATAAAAGTAAATGGTAACTAGATATTGGGTCTGCAAATTTTATTCTAAGATTTACCTAAACATTTTATGTAAATTAGTAAACAAACAAAAATTCTGTTTGTTCATTGATCATCCGAATAAACAACAAACAAGCCCTCTATATGCAAATAACTAATCCACCGGCAATGCAATTGGTGTTTTTTCATTGGTTTTTTTTGTTTGCGTAGATCATTCACTCGTTACTCCCACATCGAATTTCTTTAATTTGAGTGACATTAACATTAAGGGCTATGTAAAATATTTTTATTATTACGGTAAATATACCAAGAGTAGCGGCAAAAAATAGAAAATGATACATATATGTTTTATTAGGATCGTATTTAAAATAAAATAACTACAGCGATTTAAGTTGCGGCAAATTTCGTTGTGCGTACTTTAGAACCAGTGTTGTCTTCTGTGTATTTGGCTGCACTTTGTTACTTTGAAGCGAATTAATCGACAGGAAGTATTTTTTCTATTTTTGATACGTCTACCAATGATATTTGATGTTAAAACAACGATTTGAATTCTATCAGAAAAAATCTACTCCAACGAAAATGAAACTAGTGATGCGCAAAAATTAATCATTTAAGATTTTCTGTGGTGAAACGCTTATCGGCTTCGTGATTAGTAATATGATTTAATAAAAATCCAAGATCTCGATATAACACGAACTAAGTAACCTTCAGTATTGTCCTCAATAATTAAAGTCTTATAGTTGTAATGAACATTTTCTTATTAGCTATATCTGAAAAAAATTGCATTAAGTAGTGATATCTCAAAATGATTGCAACGAATATTGGATAAATATTATAAATGTGTCTTCTTCCAATATATTTTTGTATTACTAGTATTGAATTTCAAAATGTAAAATCTCAAAGAATTTATTTGTGATGCTTCAAAATAATTGTGACTATTTACTCATTTTTAGTACATTGAAAAAGTAAATTTCGAAAAAAAAAAAAAAAAAAAAACAAGTTGTCGTTCATTTATTTATGTTTAGGGAGGAATTGTTTCATATAGGAGTCTATGGTGTTTATTTGGCTGAACTTTATTACTCTTTATTTAGGGGCCGACTCCGACCTGTCGTTGGGTGTGGGGTTTCCTCGCCTTTCATTGAAGATCTTTGTTGGCTTTGAGTTGTTATTGCTCCCATTTGGGTCGTTGTCTCTTTGCCATATTCCCCGTTTCGCTCTTTTTTTTCTCTTCATTATTCCGGTGTTTTTGCACCTCCTTTGTATTTTTGCCTTTGACAATATTGTTCGGTAACTATTATTGGCGTTTCTTGCCCTTCAATTATTCAGGGTAAAATGGTAATAAAAACTGTCAGATAAATTCAGTTTGGCACTAAAAAGGAATATTAGTGTGAATGTGACTTGGTCTGCCAATAAGACCCCATTATGAAAAAAAGAATGGCAATTGGGTAAATGTAAAGGAGACAACATCCCATCTTAAGGTTAAAACGACCCAAAACAAAACATATAGGGGTCACCGTGTTTCTTCAACACAATGGGGAACCTCACGCCATATAGCAAGCCCTAAATGATCTCCCAAAGGTTAAAAAGTGAATAAATCAATGGAAACAAACAACATCCAATAACCTGAATATCAAGATTTTATGAGAAGACAAGGACCAGCCGATGACAAACATATTCATGACTTAGGACAGGCGCAAAAATTGCGGTGGGGTTAAACTAGTTTTCTTTGGATCCAAACCCTCCCCCTATGTGTGGTGAATGGCTTAAAATAAATATACAAAAAGAAATTAGAACAACAGAGCTAGGATGTAATGCTTTAAAAATCCATATACGGGTTTTAGAGGGCATTTAATAGCATGAAGATGAAAAATAACCCTTCTAATACACACAGTTTTGTCGGTAATGATGGTATTTATAGTAAAAAAAGGAAGAAAGATGGTAAAATTTGGAAGTCGAAATAGAAAAGAAGAGGGAGACAGATGTACATTTTTGTACAAGTCTTCTTCATCTAGATATGTTTAAGGACAAATTCGTCGTATATTGTTCAGTTTGTTATTAGTTGCTTTTCTTGCTATTTACTTACTTATTGGTTTCAGTTTAGAGCGTTGGTTTAACTGGTTAGTCTGCCAATACCATCATGTTAGATCAAAAGAGCTAGATTGTAATGAAAAAAAAAAACATAGCACTAGAAGAGATAAAAGTTATCCCTTCCTAACAAACACACATTTTTGGTAACTATGATTTGTACATCCAAAGGAAAAAAGAATGAAATTTTGATGTCAAAATAAAAAAAAAAAGAGTGAGATAATCGTTTTGGTACATCTAAATATGATTGGAGAAGAATTTTGTCATACAAAAGGGGCGATTTTAATTCATAAAAATTATCATTTCCATAACATGGAGAGTAATATTCCAGCTTCTCCTGCTTATGGAATGTATGTTTCACAGTTGATTCGTTACGCGAGAGCTAGCATATATTATAAAGACTTTCTCATAAGACATACTTGTACTATCTCCGTAACCGCCGTATTAATTAAGGCTTCAAAAAATTTCGTCTAATACTATCATTAAAAAGTTCTTTAATAGATATCGGTCCCGTATGGACAAAATTGAAGTTTCGGTTCGAACTCTGATTCAAGATTATTTTTACGTAATATCTGGATGATCTTTTTTTTTTTTGACTGGCTACGACCTCACAATAGCAATTGCTGTTGAGTTGCTACCGGACACTACTACAATGGAAGGGGAGGTTTGGCATGCTATAAAACCGGTTTAACCTATTTCAGTACCAAGTCAAGTCCATTACAGACAGTTTTTCCAGTCGTTTCCACCTGCTTGACTTTGGCTCTTGACAATTCTGTTCAGTAATTTTGTTATTACCCCCATCAATATAGTTCAGTATGTTCATTACTGGCGTTTTCCTAACATTGACTTTTGGGTGGACATAGGATAAAATACTGCAAGATAAATTCAGTTTAGCACTAAATAGAATTAGCGTTGGTTGAACTGATTTGGTCTGCCAATATAATTATGTTAGAACAAAAGAACTAGGATGTGGACATAAAAAAACTTGAAGACATAAATGACACAAAAAGAGAGATGAACAGAAACTGTTTCTAACAAACACATTTTTGTTGATAAAGATGTTAAAAGCAAGCACTCCTTGACCAATCTTTCAAAATAAAATATTGTCTTATTCTTTCCTTTTCAAGATAGTGGTCTTGAGTTAGTAATTTACCTGTATTTGGGTTTTATATGTATGAAAAAGAACAGAAATGGGCTAAATCCTTTTTGTATATTATACTATATGCAAAAAGGATAGAGAAACAATAGGTTTGGAAAGCAATAAAACAGTGTTTCCTCTTATCGTCTTTGTTTGAATGTATAGTAAGAAGCAAAAAGAAAAAAAAACAAGCAAAAGGGTGAAATTTAGAAGTCGGGATAAAAAAAGAGGGGGCAGATGAACATTTTGCTACGAGCCCTCTTCTTTTGAAATATATTAAATTCAGTTCGATTTATATAAATCACTTATTTATGTTTGGCATTCAGTAATTTTTGTTATAAAATTCGTATAAAACGATTAATTATAATAAATATTGATAACAAACTAAGAATGATCTGTTTGTATGATTGATGCTTTTGATCATGGAAGTTTGACTCTCACTCTTGGAAGTATTGATTGAAACAATACCTATTTTATCTAATATTACAATAACCTCATAATTAAAATGACAACGTCGACAACGAACCCAATTAGCAACTATCATATTTCCAAATGCTGTTCGCTAGAATTTCAAATATTTCATGTAAATATCCCTTAAAGCTGATTTTGAGCGGAAACATTTCAGTCAGCAAAGTTATTTACATTTTCATCATCATCTGAAATGTGGAAAAGCAAATGATGAAGCTATTAAATGCAATTGTGCAGTGCTGTGTAAAGTCTATTTTAATGTACCTCTCCGGTTACATACTAACACCACGTATTTGTATGCAATGTTTAGTTATGTAGCTAAATGTTCATTTTAGCACAAATGATTACATTTGTGTTTTATTCACCTATACGAAAAAGAAAACAATTTAACAGTTTAATTTCTATTAAAAAACCCTGGCTAATGACATTCGCACTGGTAAAGCAAGTAAAATTAATTAGTAGTTGAAGTTGTGAAAAACATCATGATCTGAATTCTGAAAATTTCGTTACTTTTGAGAATTATTGAACAATCTTAAATATGTTGCTTATTCAAAGTCTTGTAATATATATTTTAGTTTTTTTCTCAATTCGTTGTTTTTCGTTTTTGTCATTTCCGTCAAATGTTATTAGTGTCCGTACCTTAATTTACAGTTTTGTTTTCATACTATGTATTTGAAGACTGTAATTTCCCAAGACGTCTCACTTCAGTTTTGACAAATGACGAGTTGTTAGTTTGCTTTGACAAAAATGCGTCCAAGTTATCAATTAAATCAGTTATTACAATGAACATAGGTTGTCAGTAAGTTTCATTACATCTGATATTCCATGAGGTTCCGTGCTCCCCGATCGACTTTCTGTCCAGTAGATGTCAGTTCTATTTATTCGCTTGATTTGCTATAAACATGACTAGAAGATTACAGATTTTATAAGTGTCAAACCTCTCTCATTTTAGTATCGACACAACAGATTTGCTGACAAGTATTTCTTACATTGACTAATGAAGATATTGCAAAAAGTAATAAACGAAAACATAATAACTCTACTTGAACTTTCATGGCAAAGGGAAAGTATAAAATGAATTACAGAAAATACGGAGCAAAAAATGACTTTGTTCCTGTCACTAGAGCACACATACATCGAAGATGAGATGGAAAGCAACAATTTAGATCCTTTTGGTTACTTGTTCTCTATCAGCTTTTACACGTATTTCGGTTAATGGACTTCCAAATGTTGTGGTTTGATCTGCACTGATAAGACATAAGTTGTCGAAATGCGCATATGCAGAAAATAAATGAGCAGTAACTTCGGTATTTTGTTATTTAATCGTTGTTCCGTTTGCTTAATCTCAACATTAATTCATAGGGTTTTTCCAATGTACATTTTCTTCATATCTCTTATTTGTTCGTTTACAGTGATAATCCATATACAGATATATTTTATTGAAGTATCAAATCTACAGTAAGTGAGATCCGAACCGTCAGTCTAAAACGAACAACCCAAGGACAATGGCAACATCGGAGAAACAAAAACATAACATGAGCACGGCACAGAAAAGAAAAATGAAGACAACACACATACAAAAATGAACAGCACGGACCCAATAAAAATCCATGGGTGAGATCAGTTGTACCGGTATAGTAAGCATCTTCTGCTTCTTACAAAACATCCACCGTGTTGAACATGTCAACTGCGGTAGTAAAGTCAAATCCGGTAGAAAAAAAACTTTTGTGGCAAAGAAAAAAGATGTGTTGTCATCTGGGAAACATATCCCGGTTGATGATAAGGGATGTATCATTAAAGCATCACCTTACATCTTTGTTTGCAGCTCATTTATACAGAGATACCAAGCAGACTAGTAAATAAACCAAACAAACTATCTAAATGACTGTAAAATATAAGAAAAGCCCCAAGTTCAAAACGTTTTTTTTTGTTTCTTGTGCAATCTTGGAATAGCTTCTTAACATTACTTTTGTTTGAAAAAAAAAACATATATATGTTGAAATAATATCATCTTATGTCATTTATGCTTTCACAGATTCTCAAAAAGGAAAATCAAGCAGTCCTCACCGCACCCATAACCTACTGTCAGTACCAAGAAAGGTAGGTTCTTTTACTTAAGTCGATCTACAGTTGTTGAATGCAGAATTTATAAAGTAATCGGGTAACAATGATTCGGAATAGTGATAAGGTACAATAATTCTAAATTATGGTATTTGAGAGCGCCTAGAATGTTTGACCGCCGTTGAACTTAATCACATATATACCATTGCAAGTGTACGAAACTTTTTTTCAGTTAAAATTATAATAGTTAAATACAAAACGTTTTGCGTCATACACTGCAAAAATCAAGACAACCGAATCTTTCTTTTTGCATATTACATTTAATTTTTATATTACTTTAGACAAGGAAAAACTGACGTGTGACCCAATTTTATGTTGTTATCCACGCTGTTGATTTTAGAAATATACATTGTATTTAGTTTGTTTCGGTATTTCCAAAATAAGTCGAAACTTATCACCATACTATTTTGAATAAAGTTGATCTTAAAGAAAATAAATCCATTAGCGCAAATGGTCATTTTTACCAACAATATACTTTGGAGAATCATATTTTTTACGACTATAAATTGTTTTGGAAGATTATAGCCATACTTGAACGTTTGATTGAAATTTTTTTTCCATTATACGAAGCTCTGTCTTTAGCTGATTTTGGCTTTCAATCTAGATCCTTTTGATTATATATTCTCTATCAGCTTTTGAAAGATATCTTTCTATCTATCTTTCAAAATTACGTATTGTCATTTTCTCTCCTTTCAAGATTTCGAGTCTACCTGTACGTATTCGTACGTTTATTATACTATGGGGAAACGGGACAAATTAAGAGAAGGTCTGGGTACCCATAAAATCGGTTTACCCTACCGCTGGCATTTGCTAGTGTCGGTACCGAGTCCTGCTGTCCCGAGTTCCTATCGTTGTTTATGTTTTGTCTTTTGTCTTATTTGTGTTTTTCCTGTGTATTTCCCTGGCATATTGTGGCATGCTATTGTTATTTTCAGCCATTGTAGACGTTTCCTGTTATCCACCTTTTTATATTTATACATCTTTCGATGCCTGGATTTCCAATATTTTGATTTAATCTGCACTTACGAGACATAAATTGTCGAAATGGCCATATGTGGAAAGCAAATTTACAGCAACTTTGGTAGTCAGGTGTAACGCAACAACAAATGTAGCAATGAAAACTGTCATTATATACTTTTTGTATTGCAAAAAGCAGTATGACTCTTATATAAATTGTAGAAATGGCCAAATGCAGAAAGCAAATTTACAGCAGTTTCGGTATTTTATTATTTATAATGAAAACAAATGTTTGCAAAGCAAAACCGATTTATATACACCAATGGCCAGTGCTCAAATAACGTGTTTCAGAGGTTCAAATGTTTAAAAACCACGTTTTCTTTCTTTATAATGAATATCGAAGCATTGTCTCCTAAAATGTTTGATACACACAAAAGCATTGCTGCTTTGGTTGCCATCTTTTATGTGTATAAAAAATACGTCTGCAGCATTGAAATGCACAAGGGTCGGTCATGCCTACATAAGTATGCACAAAATTATTTTCTATCTGATACGGACAGTCGTAGCTATTTAAGAAATAGATTACTGCAAGCGGGCTCTATGGGAATTAGAACATGGGCACACCTGATAGTTGTTAATATTTTATACCGAGCGATAAAAAAAAATGATTTTTTAACAAAATATTAGTAAATTAAATATGCAAGGTGTAGATTATTGATGATTTGATGTTGTACAATACGGGTATGCTTTATTGGATTTGGTGTATAAGTTTGTTCACAAAGCGAAAGAACAGCGCTATATTAGAATGATATTAGACTTATTGCATTGTTTTTTTAGGATTTTGTGCCAATCTAAATACAATACAGAAATAACTGTAAATTCACAATCTGCATATAGCCATGCCGACAACTTATGTCTCGTCAGTGCAGATAAACTAAAAACATTGGAAATCCAGAAATCGAAAGAGGCATGGACGCTGGTAGAAACATCAAAATAAAAAGGATCTAAATTGAAAGGAAAAATCAGCTAAGGGCAGAGCTTTGCATGGGAAGGATACTCCATAGATTTGACCAAAATTTTGTAATCATATTATTAATATCGTAAATTTCGACCAGCACCGAAGAAATGGACTACTGGGTTGGTGAATACCCTCGGGGACTTACAGTCCACCATAAGTGGCATCCAGCCAGTTGTAATAAATACCAAAATACCGAAGAAATTGTAAATTTATTGTCAAAAAGTATGCATTATTTTAGTTAATCAAACAGTCTTGTTAAATCATAAACGACTAATGATATATAATGTAAGATTTCTGGTTGGACCATAATTGTTTATATGATTTTAAATATGTATCAGATCAAAAGAAGTCGCAGTTCCGGAAGTGTTACAAGTGGGTCAGAAGAAAGCGACAGTGAAGTTTCTCCACCAGTTTCAAGGCGTGGACGGAGACCTGCAATCGTGGACACTAAGGTATATCAGTTTATCATTAAAAGGTGTCATCACATATTAAAAATATGTTATATTTAAAGAGTTTCAAAAACATGGGATGGAAACATTCTTCCTGTTTCTTGCAAATTATATTTTGTTTCTATATTTATAAAAATATACTGTTTTATCAAAATTCTAACCCCTTAAAATCCCGGGAAGGGGGGGGGGTAACTTGGTATATTTTCAGGTAGGGATATGCCAAATACATCTTGAAAACATACCCCGAATGTATATACTAACGTACGTAAAACATTACCCAAATTTATATACTGACGTACGTAAAACATACCCCGAATGTATTTACTAACGTACGTAAAACATACCCCAAATTTATATACTAACATACGTAAAACATACCCCAAATTTATATAAAAAAACCCTAAATTGAGGACCCGAATATATTAAAATACCATTGGTTTAACAGGGAAATTAGAAACCTCAAAGAAATAAAGCATTAAAAATGTTAAATATTGTATATTTAAAGAAAATAAATCACAATAACTTAGTTGTCTCATAAAAATATTGCATGGTACCAAAATAAAAAAAAATGTTTTTTTTCTATATGCAAATTTATATACAGTTGGTTTGAAAGCACACCCAGATATATATATTTAATGCAAAAACCATACCCGAATTTTTGGCAATTCCCCGTATACCAAAATAATGGAAGTTATCCCCCCGTGCTTAAAATACTACGGCTTAATTCCGTGTATGGCACTCGATGGGTGTTTTTAGTACTGGATTTAGCTTCCTATTTCGATATTTTTGGTAACGAGTACTTCTTTTTTGGCTATTTTTCTATTATGGCTTTCCATATTATTCAATTTTGGAGCTTCTGATGAGAGTTTAATTCTTGAAACACGTGTAAAGCATAGCTGAATTCACTGTTTTTGTACAACTTATGTTTTTTTATATTTTACAATCAATAACGCGTAAGGCATTTATCAGTATGTCTCAAAATGTAAGTAAATCAATTGTTGCTTACATTCCCAGAGAATCTTTGATTTTTCTCGTTTAAATACACTAAATTAGCACAATAATACAGAGTTTTTCGCCTTGATTAGTTTATGTTGATCGCACACATGTCCATATTTTCCTCTTATGTAGTATATATGTTCACACTAGCATTTTCAGAAATTTCAACTTTAGCCTATGTAGTGTACTTTTCACAGTTGATTCGTTACTGTCGAGCATGTAGTTTAAACAATGATTTTTTGAATAGAGCAAAAACAATGTCCCAAACACTGCTTAGTCAGGGATTTGTTCAGCCTTTGTTACTTTCATCCCTTCAGAAATTCTAAGGCCGTCACCATAACATCATTGACAGATATGACGTGTCTGTGTCTCAAATGAAAACGGACATTTTCAGCTAGATTTCACGTCTTCACGGATTTGACTCAACCCTGGATTGACTCAATGTGACGGATGCAGCTAGCTTCGTTTTTCTCTGTTGCCGTTTTTGCCATGTCTTGGGCTTCGATTTTTGTGGTCATCGCTTCCCTTGTTCCTTTGGTATTCTACTGCCGTTGCTTTATTTCTTATTTCGATGTTATTCTTTTGTCAGTCTTAGAAAAAGTGGCAATGAAACTTTGTTATATTTGAAAAATTCAATAGTACAGAATGTATCAGAATAACCCATTATTATACATTTTTTGCATACATTAAATGTTAAGCGATTTTCTACTTCGTGTGAATAATCATTTATAAAAAAATGACATGTTAGTCAGGTGCAACGCAGCAACGAATCTAGCATTGAATACTGTCATTATGTACTTTTTGTATTTAAAAAAGCAGCATGACCCTTCTATAACTTGAGCCAAACAAATCGACCTTCAGTATGAATGAAATGTATATATGTCAATTTTGCATTACATGGAAATTCCTTAATAACATAATATAATAGTGGCATATGAAGTATTATGAAACAGAATTAAATTCAAAAGAACCAGAGATGAGTGCTGTGTTTCCATCATTCTGAGATAATTATGCCACCTGCTCCAAGGACAAAATGATGCGTCATCAATATTTCGTGCAACAACAGTAATCTGAACATCGATTAGGAATACATGTTCATCATTCAATTCATTCGTACAAATATAAATCTATCATTGAATAACTGCTTTGTAGTAAATGTTCTGTAAATTAAATATTTTAGAATTTTGGAGATGTTTCGCCGTCAAACTTGTCACCGGAAGTGTCGCCAAGCAATTCCTGTGATGAAGGAGAAACTGCAAGGTTTGTTGTATGATAAAACTTAAAATAAAACCAAATGTTCTACAGATGGCCATTTCGACAACTTATGTCTCTCAAGTGCAGGTCATTTTAAAACTTTTACAAGACTGAAACGGAAATAAGTGTTTAGGTGATAGAGAACAAATAGTCAATATGATCTAAATGAATTGCAAAAATCAGCCAAGGACAGAAATAGGTTCGTTGGAGATACCCTTCAATCTTATACAAAAGTAAAGGTTTCGTCACAGCTTTTACAGAAGTTGTGTCAGATCGTCGATGTTTTATTCAATTTTCAGATAATGTTAAAATTTATTTTTAATCAGACTTTAGGAACTCAAAATTAATGTTTCATTCATTTGTTTCATGCCGATCAGCTATGAGACTAAATAACGATATATTGTTTTGTAAACAGTGGCTTTCAAATAAAAATTATTTCGGTTAATGCTGCAAATTTGTAAATTATTCGAGGGTAATAGTATATTTATATGCATTCAGTGTAAATAACGAATTTGAAGGTCAGCTGCAACAGCTATTTCAAAAGTGAAAGTGGCAACAAAACTATGAAGCATATTCAGAGGGAGAGACTATAAAGATAAATCAATTGTTTATCATGTTTTTTGGTTAATAGCAATTAAATTTTCAAGCAGTTATATTTACCAATTTTCATGCATATGTAAGAGTAAATGAAAAGTAACAATGTGCTCTTTAGTGACTACCAGAAAATAACTAGATTTTTGCACACAAAATAGCGCTTCATCGACACATCAGTGTACCCCACGGTGACGATATATCGATCATTACTGTCGCATATTATACTTATTACAATCACAATGCATATCTTATTCCTTCCACATTTTATTGCAATCAATACTTGGTGAAATTAATATATTGTCAGGTATTGGTCAAAGTATATATAATTTTCATACAAAAGCAACAATAGCTACGGTTTTATGTATTATATTGACAAAATATTTATGATTGCAGTAACCTGACATCACGGTTAAGGCGTCGGCGTAGTTCAGTGGAATTAGCTATGAACATTTATCCCGGAGATCTGCTGGTTCAAGAGCACCATAAAAGACTGCTCAAAAGAAACACCGTGGCAGACTTTAATACCTTACGTAATGGATCAAGTCAGAGTATAAGTGATGGTTTGTCTTTTTTTCTTTTTAGTTTCGAAAGATCAGTGATCTGTGTGTCTGTTAAATAATATGAACTTTTATGGGCTTTTCTTCTAAGCCAATCTTTCAGAAATACATTTCGTCTACTTCTTTTTCTTATTAAAGAGTATGGCATTGGAGTAAGCAGTCTAACTGTATTTGGTATTATTCTTTTTTATATACTCTGGGGAAACGGGATAAAGAAAGGGATTTGGTTTCCAAAAAAGAGATTTAACCCTTCAGCTGGCTTTTGCCAGAGCCAATACCATGTCCCGCTAACCAGAGTTCCTATCGTTTGCCTTCGGTCTGTCGTTTTTGTTTTTGGCATTAAGGAATGTAATTGAAATTTTCAGTCATTCTAATTATTTCACGAAAGGATATGGAATAAATGAACATGAGACTATAACACATATGTTAACTCGAACTGCAATAATTTTAATGAGCTGTATGGCCATTTCGGAAATTAATTCCTCATCAGCAGCACTAGAACCCAAACAAAGGAAATCCATAATTTCAAAAAATGTTTAAAATGCATAAAACCAAACAAAATCCGAATAAGTAGTAATATCAAATATAGCTGAGGACAAAACTACGATGGAGGGAGTTAATCCTTTGGTTTTAGAATTTACATAAATTTAGATAATAGTAATTGAACAAAGTGTACACATGAGGTATTATCATATGTACAAGTACACCATGTAATTATCTTCTTTGTCCTTTCTGGATAACAGTGTTTGTAAGAGTATTTTGCCGGTAAGGTTAAATATTATGATTCATACGACTGTTAATTTACACCCAGTAATATACAAGGTTAATTTTACTAAGGGTATGAGAACTCCATAAAGGAAGAGCCTTTTGAATATATTCAGATTTCTCAATTTTTCCATAGGGTGATTTTTGTTCATTTGGTAGAGCTTTTATCATTTATTTACGATCACCGTGTTTAAACTCGGTCACGATCTCACTTTAAGCATAAAATTTGTTGTAGAAAAGCTGTCGATGTACATTATATTCATTAGTTTCGTTTCTGTCGAAATATTATGCAACTGGAGATATATAATTATATATTATTATAAGGGTAAAACTGTTTCACGGGTCGTGAATTTGATGCCTGAAATAAAGAAGAAGTCCTTCTATTTCACTTTGGGTGTCTTTGCACTATCATGTAATTGATAACTTCCAATTACAGACAAAATACCAGTATAATGCTTTGTTATCTTCGTAAAGGCTGACCTAAGTTTAAGTTAAGATTTGTGTTGTGTTTCTTCACCTAATTGCCTCGTAGATTTCGATTAAGACTCATGTGGTATTTCAATTAGTCCGTTTAGCCATCTAGGATGTCAGACAAGTCTAGCTGTATTGTAAAACTAATAAATTTTAGCTTTATTATACAATTTGCATAGCCTGACGACATGAAAATAATGTCTTCGGTAATAAAACATACTTTGAAGGATCTTACTGGCAAATCTCTAGAGTGAATAGTAGGGCTTCCGTGTATCTTTTGAATTAATTTATAACTATATTGTGTCGCTTCTGTCATTTTGCAGGCGACATGAAATCCCTTTCATTTAGAGTATCAGACTACATTTCTACTTTTTACACTAGGTTATATTTGCAAGTATCGATTGCATTTTGATATCAGGCATATAAAACATTCAGAGTGTCCATTTTGGATGATTATTGTGCAAGTTAAATGACCTATACAAAACGACCAAATGCATTTGATCTTGCTACAATTTGAGGAGCTGATACTTAAATAATCAGTTTTAGTAGCCTTTTACTTCCACAACAGTCACATGTCTAAATGCTACAGTCAGATGAAATATTTGTTTCCTAATCATTTAATCACAACAACTAATACAATAAGCTTTTATCACAATCAGCAGTTATTTCATTCACATATAAACCTTGCCAATATATCAGTCTTTAAGATATTTGATAAGAAAAATACAACGGACATAGATTCTCATGGGAACAATCAAAGCAACAAACGCTACAAGAGGGAACCATAATCAATCTTGGAATGACACAAGTTTTGTCAGCATTGATGGATATTCTTTATATCCTTTATAAATTGATACATTGAAATACATTTATTTAAAGCAAAGTTTTAGCTTCCATATCTAAAAAAAATAATGCACAACGAAAAAGACTACAACATTTAATCAGATGTTAAATACTATCTGAATAAATTTACTTTAGACATTCACACAATGTTACCAGCAAACCCCTATTGAATTACATTGCAAGACTAAAGCATTCACGATGTAAACTCTCGTAAAACCGAGAGTGACATAATGTGCTCCGGAAAGAGTCAATCTAAGGCACACTACAAACTAATAAGGATCTAGTTTGGATCTTGTCGAATAATTTTTTTTATCTATACATGTATTTGAGAAACCTTTAATATCTATGCATAAGTATTGGACTGTATATTTGTATTCCGTAAGAAAATATGAAAAATTGACCTGTTTTTATTGATGTTTTTTTCAGATGGAAAGAAAGGGCGCCAGTCATTTTCACTCCTCAAGCTGGTACGTTAACTAGAAAGAGTATGATTGTTCAGTCAGTCATACTTTTAAAAACTTTATCACCATTCTTGCCTACTTTGAAATTAACACTAAGATTTAATAGTGTTGTGCTCATTCTTGGATACTAGTAGATTTTAAATGTATTTGATCCGTGTTCAATAAAACAACGGCAGTAGAATACCGAAGGAACAAAGGAGTAAAATTTACAAAAATCGAAGTCCAAAGACAATGAGTTTTTCCAGCAGATTGGTATCTAACTCATTTGAATGTACATGTATAATGTCTTGTGACAGATTAATTAATATCAAATTACCATTTTATGGTGAAATTCATTCTTACTTCAAATGATTATGATTGCTATTGCTAAGTTTCTGCAATATATAATCACTTTTTAAAAATGTATATTACTTTCTTGTTTATGCCTTTTATCAAATGGGAAATCTGCAATAATACAAGCTACTTTTGAATACAACTATGAAACCTCTTGGCATTTATAACGCAAATAAAGAAGAAATAGTGTTTACTGAATTTACCATATATAGAATACAGAATATGAAAAATAGGGCATTCTAAAAAGATAACTAATTATTGTGAAACTAATCAAAAATTTGTTTTATCTTTAGATGAGATCAAGAAGTAAGGAAGCAATCTCAAAATTAGAAGATCTTTTAAGTGTCTTAAAACCATCAGAATTCAAGGATAATCACCTCTTAGCATATAAGGTTTGTAATCTAATTACTGGACACTTTCTAGCTCATGAGTTAATTAAAAACCTTTTAAGATGAAAATAGAATCCAACAACAGATCCATCAAACTGACGGAATTGAATAACGTCTTTAATAAGACTCTTGTTCAAATTCTTGTGGAATTTTATTACATTTTCGACGATTTGTTAAGAATTGATCGGAATGAGGATGTCAAAGTTTATGACATTAGAATTTTACATACCAGTTCGAAAGATGTATCAAACGTGTTTGTCAGTTGAAGAGCCAACTATATGAATTTAATTTATGTAAAAAAAACTGTCCATTTCCTTACAAATATCTGACCTTGGTTGGCTGATATAATATTATATGGTGTTTATTCTTTGCTTTGGTCAACAGCTATAGTTCATGAATCGTCGCACTCTCAAGTGTTGTCAGTTGTGACATTTCAGTTATGTAACAAAAGAAAAAACAAATTGACTGTAGATTGACTTTTGTAGATATAATAAATCATATTTTCATCGTCTTTTTCTTCGGTTTTTAATATCGTTGTTATTTTTTGTTGAATTTCTGGTTTGAGCTAAATCCATTGCTTGATGTCGAATAACACTTCATCCATACTTCCTCTTTCTCATAGATGCAGGGTCGTCCACAAACACAAAAATTAACTGGCAAAATATTTCTATAGTCGCTGTCGTCCGTTGCAGAAAAAAACCCACCGTTGCTATTTTACAGCATATGGTTAGATTTATAGAAATTGATGATTGTGGCCAACCCTAATGTGACTGTGTATAAGAAGATGATTACATAATGTGGTATCAAAGGGCAGTCTATCGGATGTTCTTTATGTTCATAGGAAATCAACTAGGAAGTTAATCATGCTAATGATGATGCTATTAGTTATGACAAAACGAGTAAATATCAAAGTCGTCTATCGAATTCCATACATTAACGTCAGAATGAATATTCTGATGTTGTTGAATAAACTGTATCCTTTTGTTGTTGAAATTTGAAGCATCCGTATTGAAGACCTTTCAATTTGTACTTTTTTCAGTAATACCCAAAACACATGTTGGCTGTTAAGAAATTCATTTGCGAACAGATAATTGTAGAAAAGTATGTTCACATAACTCTGTAGCAAGATTCTGCTACGTTTCAAATCGGCTTCGAATTTCAAAGTTGAATGAACTGGTCTAATGCTCGTTACTATCATTTCGAGTTTGACTTTCCCAATATCATCGTGTTTTACAAATATTTCATTACTATAGATATAGCTGAACAAATTATATGAAAAATTGTGCACAAAATGAACGCCTATAAAAAACCTAGTACAATCATGTTTTTAAAACGATTGTTTTAACATATATACGTCATCCATCATTTATTGATTTTATTAAATCCACCACACAAACAATGTTCAATACCAAAATACAGAGGGTACTGTAAATTAAATTTCAGCATGTTTCTAGTTTGACAACATATGTCTCTTCATTGCAGATCAAATCAAAACATGGAAGATCATAAAAAAACACTGTAAAATATAATAGGAAACAAAAACACTAAAAGATCTAAATGAAAAGCACAAAGAGCTAAGGACACAGCTATGTAAAAGAGAGTTACTTCTTAGTTTTAAGGGGGTAGATCTGGGGTAAGAGGAGATAACTGTGTTTTTCACTTTTTTATTACTTACACAAACAAATAGAATCATTACAAGAGGTATTATCAAAATTTTTAAAATTTTAAAGTTTTTTCCACACAGCAAATGAATTTTATTTTTGTCATGAAAATAAATATCCAGCATCCAGTTATTTAAAATGAGTGCATTTTACTCTACATTTTTGCAATGCTGTCCAAAGATAATGAAAATATGTAAAAGTCAGATTTCTTCCAAGGGAGGTAATTTATAGCACAGATTCAGCAATTTTATTGAATTTTACCCACTTTATTCTAAATTAAGAAAAAATGGGATGGTAGGATTTTCTAAAATTTTAATATATCTTACATAAACTAGTTTTCTTTCTATTCTCAGTTTTTGGTGACAATTAAACGGCAGAATTTTTTACAAGAAGTGTTTAATAGTGATCAAAATAGATTACAAATTTCAGCCTATACTATTTAGAACACCCATATATTTCAGTTCAAACTAGTTAAATTTACTATCATTATTCATTCTTACTTTCACACATGTCTAAACTACAGAATTTTGCATTTGAAATAATTTTAAATCTAATGCAAATTTAATTAGGACCAATTTTATACACCACAATCAAGTCCTGAACAGACCAAATGATATGAATAAACAGGGTATCTTTGATGAGTACTAGGCATAAAACGGGACGGTAAAAAATGTTGAAAATTGCTGAAAGTCGACATGAACATGTGTAGTGTTAATACTGAAAATATTAAGAAAATTAAACGAGTGGAAAATTTTAACCTTCCCTAGGTCTACCCCCTTAAGCGAAAATTTCAGAAATTTTGATATTGTAATTTCTAAATAAAGTACTGACTACTGGGTTGGTGAATACCCTCGGAGATTTCCAGATAAAGATAAAGTCCGGCTATCGAACTAGTATATGACAGGGCTATACAAAATCTTTATCGAAAAAATGTTCATTAAAGAAAGCCAAACTGTTAAAATGTTTGGTTCGTGGAATGGTAATAAGAACACCTTAAATACTACCACACGTCAAATAAAGATGTCGACTTATTCCGTGCAGAGGATAATGTGAATTTTTATAGTACCGACAAACTTGAATAAAAGTGAAAAAAGCAAAACAAATAATCTGACTGAACACAGCTGGCACGTCATAATTTTTACTGAATGATGGAAACACAAAAGAGCACTGTCGGTCACTATTGTTTCGTGTGTTTATTTGTAAGTGTTATCAACATCTCAGTAATATTTATTGTTTTTTGTACCTGAGTCAATACAGTCTTCAAAAATAATGACAATTAATATATGTTATATATTTATCAATAACAGTCATTATGCCGTATTTTTTTGTGCAAAGTATGAAGTAAATTCCGTATAACAAAGATATTATGTTATGATGGCTCCAGGATTGAAATTCTTTCTTGAGTTATTCTTGGATGATTAGTTTTCGATTCATGAGCCACAGGCCAGGGAAGCCAAACATTAATGTTGCTGATCTCACCAACTTAATTTTTGTGTCTGTCCTAATTTTTTTTTAAATCAGAGAAAAATGTTTTATTTAGTTGAAATGTGTTTTTTTCTCTGTAATAATAAGTCAAACCTTACGGGGAAAAATGTCTGTCTAGCGATCTTCATTTATAAGAAATGGAAACACATATAGTTGTATGATAAATATTGTGGAAGTTCTTTAATCCGTGAAAATCAATTTTCATGTTTTTAATAAATGTCAATATTTCGGGGTTTCGAAATGTAGGCATTGGAAATCTAGGGAAATTTTATGTATTTGGGAACTTAATTTAGTTGTTTAGAGATCAACGAATTCCATAAAAATTGGAATCCAACGAACAATTATACTTTCACAGTATTAGATAAAATAATTTTGAAACGGATAAGAGTATCTCACCTCTTTTGTGATATTAAATAATTTGCCTGAAACCTGGAAAAAACTTAAATCACATCTTGTTATTTAACGAAACCTGTCATTTTAGTATAAAGAAAGCAGAGTTAAAAACTACATATATAGGAAGACGATGTTTGCAAGGAAAGTGATATAATATAGAATAATAACTGTGTTTTGTATTTTGTATATATTTTGATAATGAAAGTTTCATCAAATGATGTAAAATAAATATAAGCGTTCTTCATTTGCTATCATTTTTTTCAGAATCTGCATTGGTCAGATTTAATTGCATGCTCAGATAAACAACCCGATCATAATATCCAAGTAACAGAGATGGAAAGAAAAAGAAGAGAAGCTGTATGGGAACTTTTTAAAAGTGAATGTGTCTTTCTGATAGATCACCTTATGGTCCTGAAACATGTAAATACTTCATACCATATTGACATTAGCATTTGCATATCCAAATAGCAATACAAAATAATATTGCTGCAAGAAAGAAATTTAATAATGCCAATTGAGGTTCAAAATGGGGGAAAATTGCTAAAAGTATAGGACAAAACAAAGTAAATACCTTCAGGGAAAATTACTACAGTCTCACTCTAGGCAAATTTTGTCTGAACATTTTGTCTGGAAGTCTTACTTTTGGCTGTCCAA
This sequence comes from Modiolus philippinarum, assembly GCA_002080025.1. Lineage (NCBI taxonomy): Eukaryota > Metazoa > Mollusca > Bivalvia > Mytilida > Modiolidae > Modiolus > Modiolus philippinarum. The sequence goes on along the minus strand of MJUU01047957.1, from coordinate 113,309 downwards.
TTTCTGTCCTGCATTTTCAATAGTATTTGATTTTCTAGTAATTTTACAATGAATCCCTCCCTGAAAGAATCGGTGAAGGTATTTGGTATGATTTAAAAAATAGTATGTTAGCCGTCTACGCATCAAGAAGCTTCATACTACATTGATGGCGCCTTTATATCTCCCATTTGCCGCCTTATGATTTTGCCTTTAACTATCCTTCGCTGTTTTTGGCTTTTCTATTTAGATGTTCTTTATCAGGTTTTAGACATATTCTGGTTTATTGATTTCCTTATGTTACTGTAGAGACATAAGAAAATATGAAAAAGAAAGGAATGGGGTAAATGTCAAGGAGACAACATCCCATATCCAGGTTAAAACGACCAAAAACAAAACATCTAGGGGTCACCATATGGTCTTTAACACAGTGAGGAACCTCACACCATATAGTAAGCCCTAAATGGCCCCGAAAAGGTAAAAAAGTGAATAAATCAATGGAAACAAACCACATCCAATAACCCAAATATCAAGAAACTAAAATTTTATAAGAAGACAAGGACAAGCCAATGACCAACATATTCCTGACTTGGGACAGGTGCAAAAAGTGCGTTTGGGTTAAACTCGTTTTCTTGGATCCAAACCCTCCCCCTATGTGTGGTGAATGGCTAAAAATAAATACACAAAAAGACTCACAGTAAAAATCAAACTAGAAAAAAGTCCAACTTATCAAGACGAGTACCCTTACAATGAAGTACATAAAACATGAAGACAATAAACACAGGTACTGTCCGGACAAATGCTCGCAGTTACTGACAGCTAGCTAAGGACATAATTTCCGTTGACTATGACATCAAGCCTTCCTTCATATGAAATTTCAATTGAAATACTTCTAAATAGATTTGGTATAACAACATCATCAATTATGAAAGAAGAACATGATATTGTGCAATGCCAAATACTGCCAATATGAAAATTGTTTAAATTTAGTTTATGGTGTAAAGCGTTTAGGGGATGATCAATATTTTTGCCAACAAAAACCAGAAGTAAAGATTTAAGAACAATGCTGTATTTATATCCTTTATGAATAAGTTTGTTCAACGGATTAATAAGTTTGGAAGGACAATTTTTGAATTTATGCGCTTTGTAAATGATATTTCCATAGAAGTTTGGATGTGAAATGCCCTGATGTATAAGAGCCCTGCATGTAGAACCAAATTTTCTTAACAAGTCAATGTATCTATAATAAAATTTAGAGAATGTTTTTATCAATTTATGATATCTAAACCCTTGATGCAGAAGTTTTTAAGTGAGACAAAGATTTCGGTCGTTGAATTCAGAAACATTACTACATACTCGTGCATATCGAACAAGTTGTGAAATGTAGACCCCGTAAGAGGGGGCTAACGGAACATCGCCGTCGAGATGGGGGAAATTTACTCTAGGGAATGAGAAATCATCCCGTTTCTCATAAACCTTAGTGTTATAAGTTTTCGAAATGCGCATGTGCAGAATCTTTATTAACTTTGGTATTTTGTTATTTATCATGATTTAATATGTTTCTAAAGTGCAACAAGAGATATAATGTCCATAATGAAAACACAAATATTGAGGCTCTGTGTAGGAGTTTCCTTTCAATTACCTGCACACTGAATTACATTGCCAGACAGAAGTGTCTCAAGATCTGACTATAAATGCCAATTCTACTGAACATCAATATCCAGACAAATGATCTCATTTCTGTTGTTTATTTGAATAAGATTGCATGAGATTTCTGGCTTTAAAATAATTTAATTGATATTGAATGCTTTTTAAAAATGTATGATTTTTTTTTAAGAAAATTATTGTGGATGACTATACAGAAAAACAACGAAAAAGTCTAATCACTGCGTAAATGGGGGTAATAACAAATTAACCAAACAGAGTTGTCAAGAACCAAAGTACACGAGACAAAAAGAGAAATTAGGTGGAAACCACCGTAGGAAATTGTCAACTGCAATGGTCATGACTTGGATCAGGCATTCCAAAAGAATAACAAAGGAAATCTACAAAATAAAGGCTAGGCATCGTAATATCTTAAATAACGAGGGAAATCTACAAAATAATGGCTAGGCATCGTAATATCTTAAAGAGTTAAAAATGAGAAAAATATCTAGTATTTAGACTCATTAAGCAGCACATTTCGAAACAAATAACTTTAATACGATTACGGTTGGAAAGTAGATTTTAGGAAAGAATATGTTTAAAAGTTATCCCTTATTTCCGACTATATATTAATAGTCTTTGTATACATTATTATAGTGTTTCATGGAACCTTTGAAGAAAGTACAAGTAGAAGGGCATCTAATGTACGCAGAACCACAAGACATATTTGGAAACCTTGATGAAATATGTTATGTAAGTTTTGTTTGGGTGTTTTTATTTGGGAAAGCTATATTCATCTTAACAATGATGTTTTATCAATTAAGGTAAAAAACTAAAGAAATAAAAGCACAAAAGAAGGTTAATTTTGAAAATACCGGTGTAGCATATAGACGATTGTGGGGAAAGTCATAAATTCTCATTTTGCAAAAAAGCTCAAGAATCAAATGGACAAAAGAAAAGAATCAGGTTATCAACAAGAATGACCACCGTTTGAAACATATATCTCACCCTTTGTATCCTCCACATTCTTAAAATCAGTGCTGTAAACAAGCGTATTAAATGAAGTAACAAAAGTAGAAATCACAGGGCAAAATGGAAATGAGTTGTAATTGTATATAATAAATTTTATAATTCTTGTCCTGGCAAATTAAGAGATTTTATTATATAGAGGATGGAGAAAGATTGAAAATTCCCAGTGAAATAAAAGTGACAATTAACTGTGAAATTATTTTCCATAATTTCAGTCTAGGAAGTGACGTTACAATATACGTCGTCAACGTTGTTGCTAAGTAAACGTTTCAGCGGATTAACATGGAAAACGTAGTTCACGAAAAAAATCTTAAATTAAACCATTAAATATACAAGAAGTGGTCTATATAATAAAAACAATAACTAATCCTAGATTTTGATTATTGGAAATATTCAACTCAGGATCGAAAAAACACTGTAATTCACTCATGCACTGCGCGCATTCGTGAATTACTGTGTTGTTCGATCATTCGTTGAATATTTTGCGATAATCAGAATGTCGAATTAGTTATAGTATAAATATTTGTTCTTTTTGCCTTTACTTAAGAACTGCAGATTTGGGACATATATACCCTATTGGATACACAATCTATAGGGCAAAAAGACAGTGCAGGTGCAAAACTACCGGAAAAACTGTCAACTGCAATGGTTCTGACTTGGTACAGGCATTTTAAAATAGGGGCCCAACCTAATTGGTTGGAGAAGTTCTTATTTGGTTGGAGCAAGAATTTATGTTTTTAAGAACGCTGCAATTAACAAAAAAATGTAACCTTTCGGAAATGACTAAATAAATTCATCCTTTTCAGTCAATATTGTTTCAAAATATAAAAGATTTGATAAGCTATTGAAGAAAAACATTAACGACCTACATTTTGAACTTCCTCGATATTTTCGAAACGGTTTTTATTCAATAATTTTTGAAGTCTTTAATATTTTGAACAAATATTGAATGGAAAAGATTCAATTATATAATTATTGCCGAAATGGAACTTTTTTTTCAACTAAAAGGCTCTAAATAACCCAATGTGATACAAAAGTGAATTTGCTCAAACCAAATTAGTACTTCTCCAACCAATTAGGTTAGACGCCTGTAAAGAATGATTTCAGATTTGTATTGGTTAGTTAATAAAATCAAAATACATATTGAATAGTACCGTTTGATTTCAGGTTAGCTATACATTTTGCAAAGATTTTATTGCTGTCTTATTGAAAGATATGACATCATCTGGATTTGGAAGTACTAAGGCCCTACTAAAAGCCTTTGATAGAGTGAGTAATTAGCCGTTTGGCATTTTATATGCTTATGACGTTGTTTCGCCTTAAGTTTTGGAGGAATATTATGAAAGAAATACTTACAAAAAAAAGAAGTTGTGCATCATAAAACTGTTTTTGGAAGTCATAGTTTCATTTCTGAACAACTCTTATATTTATATCTTTGCGCACTCACATAACTAAAATCATTGTTTTACAAACTTTGCATAAAACATTTAAATTGGTAAATACCAATTCTAGATTTTCTCATGTTTAATATATTCAAAATTATCCTCTCAATCATTAATGGTGCCCAAATCAGTATTCAAGTTAACACTGGGACCTGAAATGCGTTTTCGTCCCTGAGATAGTTTTGGCCCTATCACAAGGTGTTTAAACTTCGCATCAACGACGTCATAGACATTACATTTATTCTACATCCTTTCAAATGTTCATTTACCTCGTGCAGTGTGAAGTCCGTAAAAAGATTCCCCGATGACAGTGTTTGTAAGAGTACTTTTTGCCCGATATGTTGCACGGCATCCATGGATGTACTGTTGATCAAAATTTAGCAAGTGAAATCCGTTCAACCCGGTACTACGGGCCGTCTTGAACTTGCTCTGAGGTAGAAGTGTTTGCTCCTTATTGAAGGCCCCAAAGTGACTTCAAGATGAAGAACAATAATGAAAAATTACAAAATACCGCAGTTACTGCTAATTTATTTTTTGCATATGCGCATTTCGACAATTTATGTCTCATCAGTGCATATCAAACTAAAACATTTTGGAGTCCATGAACCGAAACATGTGTTAAAGCTGAAAGAGAACAAATAACTAAAATGATCTAAATAGAAAAGTCAAAATTCAGCTAAGGACAGAGCTTTGCATGAGTAAGATACGCCTTAATTTTAAAAGCGTTGTTCCATTTGCTTAATCTTGCCATGTATTTATATGGATTTGTCCCATGTACATTTACTCCATATCCCTTTATTTGTTCATTGGCACGAAAAATATCTGTCGAAATTTTATTACAATGTATGTATTTTCTGTGATCACCCGATATGTGTTTTTTCAAAATAATCTTACACTAAAATTTTGATCAAATAGGTCATTTAGCTGCTTACTTTAATGTTTAGTTTTACGGAAAATAAAATAGTCTATATTTTTTCATTGCGTAAACGCATATATTTTTTCCCGAACAAAATCACATGATTTCAGTCATATATAGATGCTCTCAGTGATAATTACGATATTCCCTGAAATACATGATTCTTTTACCAGCAGACAAGGCTCTTTGAGCTACCAAAAGTTAAGCGGTTGGCAATTTTGAATCGTCTTTCCAAATTACAATTTGTCTCATTCTATCATTATCAAGACAGAGGCCTTTTACTTAATAGTCTACCTGAATTAGGGTTTATTCGTACGTTTATTATACTTGTGTGAAACTCGAGAGAGAAAGAGAAGGTTTGGGTACCAAAAAACCGGTTTAATCCTACCACTGGCTTGCTCATGCTATTTGGTGTTTCCAATTCCGGCCGGACGAGTTCCTTTCGGTTTTTATGTTTGACTTTTGATTTGAGTTTTCTTGTGCAACTATTTTGTAGATTGTGGTGTGTGATTTTAATTTTTAGTCAGCGTAGGTGTTTGTGTCATATGACCGTTTTCATCAGAATATACGAGAATTTTTCAATTATACGTTTACATAATCATGGAATTAGGTCACGTTTAATTCCAAACATGATATACATGTCAATTTTTCTACTCCAAATCATATTTGGTTTGATATATGATATGGTTTAAATATTGTTCAACATTATATCATATTAAAGGCACAAAATGCAATTTAAGCTATGTGCAGCTTTCGAAATTAAAGATAAGACCAATCGACTCAATATTTACACGTAACAACTGCGTCATACAGAAAGCAGTTTATAGTTATCTAATAACTATTTATTTTCGTCATTAGATTTTCAGTTATATAACAACAACTTTCATTTAAATCTAAAGAAGTTTAAGGTGTCTGCAGGATATTATTTTCCTTTTATATAATTTTGTGAATTTTTCTTATAATTGTGTTATTATTCAAAATGTAAAATGAAATTTGTGGTCACCGTGCATTCAAGGGCAAAAACTGAAATTGAATATTTAAGTATATTACATAAAATCGATAGGGAAAATGATTATATGAGAGGATATCTTAAAAAATCTATTATAGATTTTGTTCATACGTTGCATTTGTTTTGAATTCGTCATATAATTTACACATAAAAAATAAAAATTAGGGGTCACCGTTAAAATAAAAGAGATAAATTGCGAAATGTTAATTCCTATGAAATATTTTTATGATATTATCTCCCTTGTATAATTTTTGTGTTCTGCAAATCCAGCAACAAATTTAAAGTACATGTAATTTGTAATGAAAATATTGTGTAAATGATAAGAAATTAAAAATTTAGATAATTTGGAAAGTTCTTCAGAATTTTAATAACTGTTTTGTTAAATTTTTAAATGAATGAAAACTAAATGAACATGTAAAAGACAAAAATGGCAGAATAATACCGCTGAGAAACCTTAAATACTCTCATAGAAAAATTCCCCGTTCGAGAGATGTATGCTCCCTATATATTCCAGTGATAGTTTACTTGTTTCTGAGATAATTTCTCATAGGGATATACTATCATACTTTCAAATTTTGACATTCTATTTTTTGTTATTTCCAAATTTTATTCTGATCACTTGTTTATAGTGCCCACAATCCACTATTTTATAATGGCAAGTTTTCTAACGATTGACTGGATGAGTGCCATGTGGTTGCTTTTATGTTTTTTATGTTTGTTAATGATCCCGCATCCATGACCAAAAGATACATGGATGGATTTTTGCCTACATCGATGTACCCTGTGATGTCTATCGACGATGTTTTTGTCTTATTTTTGTCTTTCGTCGGGATACTTAATAACAAATATTTGTAGGTAGACATTGCCCGGTTTTACTTTTTTCCTCATTGACCGCTCCCGACATGTGTTGCTTCAATGGCATATTTTCGCTGCGATCGATGTTGCTCAACATAATTTGTTGTTGTTATAGTCGAAGGCCTAATAGTGACACTGATGCTGCAATATCCCCAGCAATAAAGAAAACAAACAAAGAAACTTAAGTTATACATTCAGCAAAAAAACTTCCAGGAATAGAATTGCTTTGTAACTGTGAAGATTGAAATTTAAAATAAAAACTTCTTTTATATTCATCCCTCTATTTTTAATAGATATTGTGTTACTTAAGTATACAAATGGTTCCATAGGCACTGATTCTTATATCGAATTTTAGCCAAATACAATTTCGTCATTTGTACATTTTTGTATTTTATTGTTGCCTGTTACCTACATTATCCAATAAATAATATATTTTTTTAATTATTTCAGTTTATAACGCATTCCAAAGATGGTGGTGTTTATCATACATACTGCCTTAATTACACCAATGCTCTAACATATATAGATAAACTCAGGTCACGTGATGATTTTGCAGAATTTGAAAAGGTGAGCATTTTGTAGTTATACTTTTTTTCATGTTTTCTCCTTACTCAAAGTGTAAAGTGACCTGATAATGTACAGACCACATTGGTTACATAAAGTCTTTTGGTATAACTCTTAAAAAATAAAATCAAAGACCAAAACAGTCATAAAAACAGGATACCTGAACCAAAGATGGTATTTTACGGGATTAAATCATATTTAATCCTTTCAAATTGTGATAGGTGGGAGCAGGATATGCCTACCCTTTTGGAGCATCGGTTGAATATTTTCAACGTGGGGGTCTTAGTTATGAATGCTGTGTTTAATTCCCGGGTCATTATGGTTGTCTTATATTTATTGTAAATGGTCATCTCCAATGTGAGAGGACCGAGTTGAGACGAGCTCACGTGCACTCGTCTTATCTCGGTAAATGGCCAATCAGAACTGTTTATTTTCATGATTCAACGGCAGTATCCATGATGAAACATCACAACAAACGTGATGTCAAAGTGGAAAATATGTTAAAAGGGCAGGGATTTTGCTTCTCCATTACAGGTTTCGGGACATTCAAAATCATATTTTACGGGAGAAATAGCTTCTTACATTTCGATCAAATTCAAAGATCGGTATATCTTTCACTCATGTAAGAAATTCTTCGTTTTATTCTCTCGTTTACCTGCGCTTCACTCAAAAAAGAATTGTTACATTCATGAAAGATATACCGATTACCGATCTTTTGATCTGCTCTCATGTAAGAAGCTATTAGTCTTTGTTTTTCTGTATTTCGTTTTGCAATGTCTTTGGATTTTTGTAATTTCCGCGTCCTGCATTCCTTCGGTATTCTACAGCCTATGTTTAACCCTGATCTTGACAAGAAAATAATTGCATTGATTAAAGACATTATTAAAACCTTTTTTGAAATGTATATTTCATACAACTTGGTAATCCCTTTTCATTTCAAAATTGATTCTACATTTTTGGTGGCTTCTCTTTATATTGAAAGATACAGTTTGACTATTCATTCAGATTAACTTGGCTATCTTCGAAGACTAAGGTGTACAAATTTCCACCATCACCTTTATTATTTACTGAACATTTTACCTAATGATTCTTTCTTTATACTGTTCCAGATGTTTTAAGTCAGGTATCCCGTTTTTAAAAGTATATTCAAAATTTTCATTTTTAGATCACCTGACCCAAATTGCTCGTTTGAACATCATTTCGCACTGCAAACTGCTGAAGCACACTGAACCAAAATATACTGGAATATTTTATTGAATTGCATTTAGCATTTGTTCAAATTCAATAAAGACATGCACAGTAGCACAGAAATGAATGTTTTATGTTTGTTTTTTATCATCTCCTTCACATGAATTATACGTTTATTGTGCGCCACTCTTAGCCGAATAAAGGAATAAATTATTTAAAAATGGATAAGTAAGCAGAAATACTATCTAAAAAGTTATGGTCAATTACCATTGTAAATGCCACTTCAGTAATATGTATGACATTGTTGTCTTGATTCGCAAAGCCGTGTATTTTAATTTTTTTTATTTTTGATATTTCTTTCGGCTGGTTGCTTCTGTACTCGTTTACCTTTGTACTCGATCTGATCCCAAAATAAACACGATTGCAAGCGAACAAATACATGATAATTAAAATTTTGAACAGATATTCCATGATAAGGATGGGTATCTGTAAAAAAATACTAGTAGCGGGGCTGTAAAATTTCCGTAGTCTGCAAGGTGAGGAAAATGAAGACCAGACTTGTATTTTTGGCAAATACCACAACGTTCATGATTTATCTATTTTATTACACCGAATGTCTCTATCACCATAACGCATTGATGACTCCGGGACAAATAACACGACAAGATTCTCAGTGAAGGGGTATCCCCCAAAAATACCATGGCTATCAACCATTCAAAATGCATCTTACTTACATAAGGTGTAATTAAATAACAAATATTAACTCTCACGAACGATAACTCACAAAAAATCTTAGACCTAATCTCCAACTGAAAAAAGATAAATCCACTTGTAATTTGTTAATTACAAATAGGTTGAAGATTAAAGCATTATTTCCTTGAGATGTGCCTGTTTAGTTTATAATTTAAAAAAAAAACAGAAATATGTTGGTTTTGACCTGAAGTATTTGTATTGATATATTAGTAAGAAACATTTTGTCAGGTGAACTGCAAACACCTGTCCTCCAGTTTAAAAGTTTAATTAATATATGAAAAATATAATTGTAGTGGTGTGAACAGGACCCGCGATGTAAACGACTTCAGCTAGCTGACTTGTTAGTTGCTCCTATGCAGCATGTAACTAAGTTTCCTTTGTTGTTGGCAAATATACGAAAATACACTGATAACGAAGAAGAAGTAATTATGTTGGCAGATACCATTGATAAGATGGGATCGTCATTACGTAAGTCATGGCATTGTATTATATAGAAATATTATTTCTTTGATGTGTATTGTTGGAAACATCTGTGACAAAAAGCAATTAATTCGGTTTATCTTTAAGTCGTGGTAAGACATTTATTTGTAGTATTTTATACTTATCTGAATAAAAATGTTTTTGAAGTTTCAAAATAACCAATATCCAGTTTCAGTATTAGAAATATTTATCTGCATCAAAAATCGGTGTCTTTTCTGTGATGTCAGGGAATTACCGACTTAATACATATGTTTATGTCTCGCAAAAATGGGAATTTTCTCAGGAATATGAGAGTAAATTTTCAATATATAAAGTTTATTTTGGGTTTATTGAACAATAAATTCAATTTTTGACTCTTTACATTGAAAAATCCGATTATATAAAATGTGAAGAGTCAAATTTTGAGTTTATGAGTCATAAACCAAAATAAATTGTAGCCATTCCTTATAATTTTTTAATGCTGCTTAAATACTAAAAATGGAATTATTTTTGCGGAATTTCCCTTTGTAACGTCAAGTTAACAAAAGCATTTGGTTCATTGGAAAAACCTAAACTTTTCAACCAGTCATAAAATGTCTTACATCTAACATTATTTTTTTCACGTCTAAACTTGGTATGATCTCCAAGTCCTCTAGTTTCTTGGCAAAATCAAGTTTTTGTAGTATGTAAAGTGGGTTCGTGTAGAGATACTTGTTTTCAAGGATTAACCAGGTACTTGTAAATTACATGTACGTTGTGTAAATGTGAATTTCCTTTCAGATACGCACATAAAGTGCAGCTTCCTACGTAATGTCTTTGTGGTTTCTATGTTGTCATTATTTTTACATTATTTTTTTCATAGAGTTTTTTTTGTTGTAAATCCATATTTCTGTTAATAAACTCATGTAGATACATGTTGCAAAAATTGTGTCTAATACTTGGTTATTGAATTTTTATATAAAAATATAAATTCTTGTGTTGGTAAGTTTAAGTCTAGATAGGTTTTATACACAGAATAAGTGCAAGTTCAAAGTTGAATAATAACACATTTATTGTCAAAAGAATAACGATAAAAACTAGAAATAATTAACATACTTGTTTCAACAAAATATATAGAATTAACATATTTCTTTCAACAAAATAATATATAGAATTAACATATTTATTTCAACAAAATATATTTGTAAACTTAATATTCGTTGATAACTCATATCCTGCCCACAACAGAATGTTTCCATTCAGTCTTATTGTGAGTAACAAATATGTTAAGTCCGTATTCGTTGATACAAATATCGAAACCCACTGACAAAATGTGTGATTCAGTGTTCATAGGCTACAAAGATATATTTATAAAGTTTTTTTTTCAACAGAGCAAATGGAGGACAAAATGCGCTGGGCGAAGAATTATGAACGGTTACAGGAAATACAAAGACAGCTAGTCTGGCCGCCTGTGACTGATTTTGACCATAGAATTTTCATTCCAGAGGTAATTTAGGCTAACTGATATCATATTATAAATTTGGAATGTTAAACCAAGTCTCATCAACGAAAGGACAAAGCATTGGTCACTCTATTATATAATTTACAAATAGATAAACTTTAACCCTGAGAAGTAAGGATGTGATCTCAGTAAATTTGATTTGAGGCAAAGGCACATAGGGAAACGCTTTATACAAGAGGCCTAATAACGACTGCAAGATAAATTACGACAAAAAAGTATGTCCAAAAATGACTTCAAGGAATGACAGCCGGAGCATTTGCAGTAAAATGACCAAATTCCCATTGCACAATTTACATATTTATATATATTCTGAATTAATAGACTCTGTAATATTGCCTTGATATTGCATTTGCTCTTATTTGACTGAACGAATGTCTTGCAAGGCTTTTGGAGCTGTCTTGAACTGACTAGGCATAAGTGTTTGCACATATTTTAAGGCCTCATCGTGATTTCAAGATAAGGAAAAACAATTATGCTTATTCGTAATATGGATTTGTCGAGATATCGCCACATGTACATTTACAACATATCCCATAATTTGTTATTTTATCTTTGTTGCCCTTAGAAGTCCGTCATAGAATTATATCGCATAATTTTAAGTGTCTCAAAGGTATTCTAACGTCATCTCACTGTAATAAACTATGAAATTTATGGAGTAAATGCACATGAGGTAAAATCTCTACAAATACATGATAAAACCAAGAAATAAAACAACGATTTTACTGTTGTTTCGCCTGCACCTAGTGCAGCAACGACACATAGGGATCACTATCTGTCGTCTTGCGGCCGTCCGTCTGTCTGTCTGGCTCCAAATTTTTTCCATTATCCGCATCTCCCCTTAAACCGCTGGGTACTTTCCAACGAAACTTGCAGGAATGCTTCATTATTTATTGTAGATGTGCACCATGCATTTAGTTTTTCTTTATTAATGATTTTTTACAGATTATGAGGCTATGTACTTTGTCATTTTAGCTAATTGGAGTCATAGGGCAAACCTCCATTATCCGCCAGTCCTCCTAGACCGCTTGGTACTTTCCAACCAAACTTACAAGAATGCTTCAATATATATTACAGATGTGCACCATGCATTTAGTTTTTTGCTTAATTATTCCCCCCCCGCCAAAAAAGTTTGGGGGTATATAGGAATCACCCTGTCTGTCCACACTTCTCGTAAGCGCAACTCCTCTTAAACCGCTTGAAGGATTTTGATGAAACTTTACACAAAGGAAGGACACTATATGGGGTGTGCATGAAGGAATATAATTATTGTCCAAAACCAGGAAGGGGAGATTATTCGATTAAGACTTTTTGTTGATTCCCTATGTATGGGTTCCCTTGTAAGCACAACTCCTCTTAAACCACTTGAAGGATTTTGATGAAACTTTACGCAAAGGAAGAACACAATATGTAGATGTGCATGAAGGAATATAATTATTGTCCGAAACCAGGAAGGGGAGATAATTTGACTTTGACTTTTCGTTGATTCCCTATGTATAGGTTACCTCGTTTGCGCAACTCCTCTTAAAGCACTTAAAGGATTTTGATGAAACTTTACACAATGTAAGAACACTATATGTTGATGTGCATGAAGGAATATAATTATTGTCCGAAACCATAAAGGGGAGATAATTTGACTTTGACTTTTCGTTGATTCCCTATGTATGGGTTACCTCGTAAGCACTACTCCTCTTAAACCACTAGAAGGATTTTAATGAAACTTTACACAAATGAAGAACATTATATGTAGATGTGCATGCAGGAATATAATTATTGTCCGAAACCATTAAGGGGAGATAATTTGACTTTGACTTTTCGTTGATTCCCTATGTATAGGTTACCTCGTAAGCGCAACTCATCTTAAAGCACTTGAAGGATTTTGATGAAACTTTACACAAAAAAGAACACTATATGTAGATGTGCATGAAGGAATATAATTATGTTTGGAAACCAGGAAGGGGAGATAATTCGACTTTGACTTTTCGTTGATTCCCTATGTATGGGTTACCTAGTAAGCGCAACTCCTCTTAAACCATTTGAAGGATTTTAATGAAACTTAGACAAAGGAAGGACACTATATGGAGATGTGCATTAAGGAATGCAATTATTGTATGAAACCAGGAAGGGGAGATAATTTGAGTGTGACTTTTGTTGATGTCTTTGCAAAGATTTTTTTCTAAGAAATAATTTAAAGCGTAGATATAGTGAAGTCAAGCTGTGGGAGATGCACACTGTTTCATTGTAATCCTCTTGAAAAGTTGTTTTCACAGTGTTGTAATGAAATTCCTCTAATGGTAGTGATTGTTAAAATGACAAATAGGCTGAAAAAAGGGTGAATTTTATATTTGTCTGATTTCGACAGAGTATTTTCATTGGAACCCTTGTGAAAAGTTCTTTCTTGAAGATTATATCATTGTGTTCATACTTGTATTGTGTCCAAACTTGTACTGTGTCCACACCTGTATTGTGTCCACA
>MJUU01047957.1:56935-98714 GCA_002080025.1 Modiolus philippinarum | reverse complement strand
AGTAACAAATATGTTAAGTCCGTATTCGTTGATACAAATATCGAAACCCACTGACAAAATGTGTGATTCAGTGTTCATAGGCTACAAAGATATATTTATAAAGTTTTTTTCAACAGAGCAAATGGAGGACAAAATGCGCTGGGCGAAGAATTATGAACGGTTACAGGAAATACAAAGACAGCTAGTCTGGCCGCCTGTGACTGATTTTGACCATAGAATTTTCATTCCAGAGGTAATTTAGGCTAACTGATATCATATTATAAATTTGGAATGTTAAACCAAGTCTCACCAACGAAAAGACAAATCATTGGTCACTCTATTATATAATTTACAAATAGATAAACTTAAACCCTGAGAAGTAAGGATGTGATCTCAGTAGATTTGAGGCAAAGGCACATAGGGAAATGCTTTATGCAAGAGGCCTAATAACGACTGAAAGATGAATTACGACAAAAAGTATGTCCAAAAATGACTGAAATGACTGCAAGGAATGACAGCCGGAACATTTGCAGTAAAATGACCAAATTTACATATTTATATATATTCTGAATTAATAGATATTTTATGAAAGGATGTGGAGTAAATGAACATGAGATCGTAGCACATATGTTAACTCCAACTGCAATAATTTTAATGAGCTGTATGGCCATTTCGGAAATTAATTCCTCATCAGCAGCACTAGAACCCGAACAAAGGAAATCCATAATTTTAAAAAATGTTTAAAATGCAGAAAACCAAACAAAATCCGAATAATCAGTAATATCAAATATAGCTAAGGACAAAACTACGATGCCTTCGGTTTTAGAATTTGCATAAATTTATATAATAGTAATTGAAGAAAGTGTACACATGAAATATTATCTCATGTACAAGTACACCATATCTAAGAAAAATAAAGAGCATACATCTCTACCACGAGTCTGTAATATTGCCTTGATATTGCATTTGCTCTTATTTGACTGAACGAATGTCTTGCAAGGCTTTTGGAGCTGTCTTGAACTTACTAGGCATAAGTGTTTGCACATATTTTAAGGCCTCATCGTGATTTCAAGATAAGGAAAAACAATAATGCTTATTCGTGATATGGATTTGTCGAGATATCGCCACATGTACACTTACAACATATCCCATAATTTGTTATTTTATCTTTGTTGCTCTTAGAAGTCCGTCATAGAATTATATCGCATAATTTTAAGTTTCTCAAAGGAATTCTAACGTCATCTCACTGTAATAAACTATGAAATTTATGGAGTAAATGCACATGAGGTAAAGTCTGTACATTTACATGATAAAACCAAGAAATAAAACAACGATGTTATTGTTGTTTCGCCTGCACCTAGTGCAGCAACGACACATAGGGATCACTATCTGTCGTCTTGCGGCCGTCCGTCTGTCTGTCTGGCTCCAAATTTTTTTCCATTATCCGCATCTCCCCCTAAACCGCTTTGTACTTTCCAACGAAACTTGCAGGAATGCTTCATTATTTATTGTAGATGTGCACCATGCATTTAGTTTTTCTTTATTAATGTTTTTTTTACAGATTATGAGGCTATGTACTTTGTCATTTTATCTTATTGGAGTCATAGGGCAAACCTCCATTATCCGCCAGTCCTCCTAGACTGCTTGGTACTTTCCAACCAAAACTTACAAGAATGCTTCAATATATATTACAGATGTGCAGCATGCATTTAGTTTTTTGCTTAATTTAGATTTTTTTTTTCAGATTTTCTAGCTATCTTTGGACTTTTTCATTTTAGCTTATTGGCGTCATAGGGTATACCTCCATTATTCGCAACTCCTCCTAGACCGCATTGTACTTTCCAACCAAACTTTCAAAAATGCTTCAATTTATATTTCAGATGTGCACCATGCATTTAGTTTATTGTTAATTAGGGTTTTTTTATAGAATTTCTAGCTGTCTTTGGACTTAGCTTATTGGTGTCATAGGGTATACCTCCATTATCTGCAACTCCTCCTAGACTGCTTTGTACTTTGCAACCAAACTTGCAAGAATGCTTAATTATATATTCCAAAAGTGCAGCATGCATTTCTTAATTTTTTTCAGATTTTCTAGCAATCTTTTGACTTTGTCATTTTAGCTTATTGGTGTCATAGGCATACCTCTATTATCCCCGACTTCTCTTAAAACTCTTCGTACTTTGCAACCAAACTTGCATGAATGCTTCAATATATATTGAACTTGTGCACCATATATTTTGATTTTTTCTGATTATCTTTTGACTTGAATTCTTTAATATATATACTGCAGGCGACCGTGTGTTCCGCGGAATACCCATGGATTTTTGCTATAGATCTTGAAATCACAATAACGCTTTTGCTCAAACATCATAGTATCACGCCTGCGAAACTCGATGTTCTCAACAAAAAACGGCATCCGGAAATTTATGATTTACACTTAATATACGCGATTCGATGAATCAAAGAATGTCACTCCATATAAATTTATAAGATAAGTTTTAATAAATCAAAAACCCTTTTGTTTTCTCGAATAACTTATTAATTATTTCTTTATGTCCGGATTTTAGAATCGTCCCGAAGCCCCTGTGCTACAATAAACACAATTTCTGTCTTCAAACTCAGGCTTTTATATGGTTTTAGTTATATTTTAGGTCATTGACCAGTTTAACATTCCGTTCCCCGATTTGTTTGAAAAACAGGGTTTCACTTTATATTAATTAACTTCCTGGTAGTAAAATTGAGTGGAGACCATCGAGTTTCCCAGGCGTGAGTATGTACCCCTAAATCTTGAACGAATTCATTGCTAAATGTCGATCCTTGTTATTTTACTCATTGATGAAAGATGAAACAAATATAATGTCTCTTGTCTAACTAGGTGCTTTACATTTTGCAAATGTTTACTTGTGAAATTTTTCCTTGTTGTTTTTACTTAAACAAATGTCTGAATGTAGAGATTATATTTTCAAATGACGAGACGCTCTATTCCATCCCAGGTCCAACAGAATCGACACTGTTAGTTATATACAATGTATTCATAAATCATTGGCTGTGCTGGTTTTACTTCTTCGAAATAAACACATAATCTTATTCCATTTTAAAAACAAACATTTCACTATTGACAAAACCTGGAAAAGCACGGATGTTATATAATGCTTATTATGCATTTTGTTTTAAAAAAGGGAGATAATCGTCACTCGACAGAGGGTATAACTAATCTAGATCTTTAGAAAATCAACATTATAGCTATCATTCATCAGAAATATTGTGGTATTTTGAAATAAATGAATGTTTCAATTACTATATAAAATTACAGGGCAATGTTCTATTCAACATATGAAGACATTTTAAAAATTTGTACACTGATACATGAAAATGATAGATGGACACTTATTCTAAAGATCACTTTCAATGTGAAGTTTATCATTATACAGATAAGGAATAGAAATTATAAATGAAATGGGTTTGATTTGTTGGACGTTGATGAATTTATTTGAGTGATGTTTATTCGTATGAACTACAAATAAATTGAAATTTAATTTTAGAAACGTAGTTTGTTTTTGTTTGCAATTGTCATCAATTTTACTACTTTTGATGTCTTTTCTAAAGAAAAAAATGTCAGTATGATAATTCTCTTTTAGTATTTAAAATCCACATTATTACGGCAACCATGTGAGAAATTGTTATGTTGTCCCACAAGGCAGCTGATACATGAAGGTCCCTTAACACTTGTAGGTGAGTACATTTGAAAAAAGTTAATTTCGTTACTAAGGGATTTTTTTTGCTGAACCACATTTCTGTTCCATCTCATCAATATGCCATTGCATATCAATGTTTTCAAATTTATAACGTTTTTTCTCCAATTGTTCCATGGAATTGAAACAAAAATAAAGAACAAGTGCAAATAATTTTATAATTATCATTATCATATTACATTGAAAGTTTTAAATATCAATGATATTATTTGTATGATCTAACATAATTTGAAATTCCTGGTCTTGAAATACATCAGCAAACAAAGACCGAAGCAAGAACGAGGAAAGGGGGGATTCTAAAATCATAAATCCAAAATCACTGCAATTCATATCCTACATCCATTGAGAGATGCTTGAAAATGATTCACAAAATAATATCGAATTGCCATTTTCTTATCATTGACAACATCAGAATTTAAATTATATTACTATTAACCATCGGACTTCACTTGATCCTTGCAACGATTAAAACCTTGAACAAATCGTTTCATATTACGGATGATGCATGCATCACTTGAAACACTTTCCCTGTCATCGAACCTCACTCCTCAAGAAGTCCTTACATGTCCATGGTATTTATCAGAGTATTTATTGGAATTTTTTCCCAACATTATATGATTTTTTTTACTTTCGAAAAGTTTGTTGTCAGATGTGTTTATCAACAAGCAAATTCAACTCTAACATTGATGATCATACTTACGAGCCAATTATTGGAAAACAGAAATGTATTGAAATTACTCGACAAACTGTAAACCTAAGGGTGTTTCAAATTTATGTTGGAGTATTGTTTATTGTTTCATTGAAAGAAAAAGATTACGAAGTTGTTAACTCCACCCTAGCCCTTTTCTTGTATCACGCGCTTAAAATATTAATGGCATGAAAATATATGCATTTTATGGGATTCGATTACAGGAATGAGATAAATAATTCACTTGCTTTCATATGCCATTTTAGTTCGATATCAAGATTGTTTTATTCTTATTCTTCATATTTTTAACTTGTACTTTCACGAAATGATTTATATTTCAGAAACTACAAAATCAACAGAAGTATACTTATTTTTATTTGATGATATCCTAGTTATTACAAGACATAAGAAGGGCACAAGAAAGGTAAAAGTATTTAGTTTGAAAAATAGAATTTTGTTGATTGGACAGTGTAAATTAAATTTCAATACATCGGCAAACGAATACCGAAGCAAGAACGAGGAAAGGGGAAATTCCAAAATCATAAATCCAAAATCACGGCAATTCACAGCAACACGAATTGAGACCGTATGACAAAGACACAACAAACAAACAAAAATTAACAAAACGCCACAAAACTAAAGCGCTAACAGTGTGAACCCCTATAAAAACTAAGGTATTATCAGGTGCTCCGGAAGGGTAAGCATGATCTGCTCCACGCATGGCACCCGTCACACAGCCAGTTAAAACATGATGTTGAAATATCTGTTGTGTGGCTGATTGGTTATTGTCATTTTGTAACCCGTAGACAAAACCAATGAAAATTCATGGCACATGTTACTTGTCTAACCCTAAAACAGCACCAAGGTGAAAGTTTGAAAAGATTTTTTATATTTCTTTTTGTATAACAGGTGCCCCTAAAACTAATATAAAATGAATTTATTCTGTATTTCAATTCTTAAAGTTTTTGACCCACCTTCACATTTTGTTCGTTAGCTTGATTTGAGTAGATGTGATTTCCATTCAATTCATACATATGTGATAAAGTGATTTTTTTTTATTTTCATTTAGAAACAATCTATAAATGAACCAAACTATACAAAACAACCGTCAACAAACCAGTCCGATAAACTACAATACACTGTACATCGACAACCAATAGCCCTCGACAGATTGAGTGTACATGATGTGTCTCAGTCGGAAGCTGCAGGTATGTTATTATAGAAAATTAAATAATTTGAATATTTTTTGTAAGATCTCTTGTCTTTAATGTTTTGAGAAAGGATAAAATGGTAGATTAACAATAAAGGGATATGGAGTAAATGCAAATGAGACAAAGTCTGTACAAATACATGGTAAAATTAAACAATGGAACAATGCTTTTATTGTTGTTCTTCATCTTGAAGTCACCATGAGGCCTTCAACAATGAGCTTTCTCATACCTCATAGGAAACTCAAGATGTCCCCTGACACCGGTTGTGCGGAATTCATTACCAAATGTCCAGCAACGCTACATCCATGTTTTTTAACCCGTTGATCCATGGGTGCGGAATCGTCAATAAACATAAACTTAACTGGCAAGGTATTCTTACAATTTCTGTCATCCATTGCCCGACAAAACAACTAATAGAAGACGATTACAACATTCGAACAACATCAGGGCATTCATTGAGTCAATAGTAAGAAAACTTAGCATTATGATATTATGAGACGTGGGCACAATAAACAGGTGGACGGAATAACAATTTGAAACTAGATTTGCAATTGCGAGCAATAGCTGATGTCGCCCCTGGCAGCCAATTCGATGATTCCACATCCTGTTCGCAGCGTCAAAATCTACCAGGAAATCAATTTTCGATGAAATCCGACAAAGTTGAAATTTTAACGTATTGGAAATGGCGGCCATTTTGAAAAAAAAATTATTAAAACGCACATCTTCATATGGTGATCCAACTTTATGTCAAGTTTCATGAACTTCTGATCATGCATCGCTGAGTAATTGACCGGACAAACTTTGGCTGGAATAATAAAGAATAATAATAATAAGAAACGGAGGAATAACAATATGTCGTCCCGACTACGTCTGGGGCGACATAATTACCAAAAATAAACAAGATTTCTTTGTGAAACACTACATATGCCCGCAGCACCACTTGTATTAGATTTAATAAATTTAAATAATGGAATCTTAATATTTTGGTTAGAGTTATCTTCCTTTAAAAACATAACATATGAAAATGGAATCTTAGACTTAAATTTTGGCCTCTATGACCCTGACCTTTGACCTGAACTAATTTTGTGGGGCATATTCATGTTCCTCTTGACTAGATCTATAAACTTGCTAAGTATGATAAGTCTACCTTTAAAAGTTCAAAAGTTATAGCCAAGGTTAAAGTTTCTGGCAGACATACAGACACACGGACAGACAGACAGACAGGACAAAAACAATATGCCCCCGATCCTCGATCTTGGGACATAAAAAGCCAAAATTTGAAAGTAGTAAAGTGCATCCATATAAGAAATTCTCTGAAGAACAAGTACACCATAAATGAAACGTATATAGAGCATACATCTCTTGCACGGGAAATCTTTTTACGGACTCCAGATGTTTATCAACAACAGTCATTCCACAAAAACGAAACATCATGTAAAACCTGTGTTAATTAACAAAATACACCTAAATTCGATCAAGCAATCACTTGCTTCATTGAACTTGAAACATTGTGGACAGAAGTTATGCAATTGGTCAAATTAAACAATAAGAGAAAGGAGTATAATTGAATATACAAGGAACTGTATCCAAGTAAATAATAATTATTTCTCCTTTATTATTGTTCTTCTGTAACTAGACATAAGTCCTTCAGGCCTCTGCTCGGTGTAATTTCACGATGCAATGCCTTATGTCACTGGCTTTGAGCAATATTCTTGTTAGCACTTGATTTACTTATTTTTTACCATGGATTTTTGAAATACTAAAAAGTAACCTCCAAAGTCGTCTTTCGTCTGAGACGGAATTGAATAAAGTGAAAAAAGAAAAGAATTAACAGGGGAAAAGAATTAACAGGGAAAATAAAAGCACATGGGTAATCAATCGTTAGATGTTTTAACACACATAATATTTGAAAAGTAAGTGAGAACCGTCAGTCAAAAGAACGAACAATCCATGGACAACGACAATTTCGGTGTATAGAATGTGTACATAACAAAATGATGCATACTCATTTAAACACATACATGTAACTTGGATCTTCAGATATCACCATGTAGGTCGTCAAACATCAACATTTGCTAGATATATCTTTTTCTGTTAAGATATAATGAACATCTTGTATGAGCAATATGTACTGCATCTGTCATGTGAGAACATTTCATGATTTAAAGTCATCACTACAGAACGGTTGACATGAAGATCTTGTGAACCGCTATGGGATATCTGTTTCCCATATGACAACTGATCTTCAATCTAAAGGCTTAAGATTGTTGTTTCCTCTACCGAATTTGACATATTCAACACTGTGGGTATCTTATAAGAATCACGTGATGCTAACTCTACGGATGCACCTGATCTCAATCATGATTTTTTACTGTTAACCAACTAATTTTCGCGATCTTCGCGAGGATGAAAATATCGCGAAAATAAATCGCCGTTAATATTTCTAATTCTGATATAAATGCATTAGCAGAAATAGACAATCGCCAAAATTAGTCGCCGCAAACTTGACATATGAGAGAAAATGCGAAATAAAGTATCCGCGAACATTAGTTGGTTTACAGTATTTGGTCCGTGTTGTTCATCTTTGCATGTATGTGTGTCTTCATGTTCTGCTTTTGTTTTTCCGATGTTCCAATTGTCCTTGGACTATTCGTTTTAGATTGACGGTTCGGTTCTCACTTATGGTTATTGGGTATTGGGTTTTATTTGTATGTTTATTAAACTATAGAGAAACGGGATAGAGAAAGGGGAGGTTTGGGTACCCATAAACCGGTTTAACCCTACCGCTGGCTGTTGCTAGTGCCGGTACCAAATCCGGCTATCCCGAGTTCCTATCGTCATCTATGTTTGTATTTTGTCATTTTGTTGTTTTTCTTGTGCGGTTCCCTGATTTATTGTGACATGTGATTGTAATGTTCGGCCATTGTAAGTGTTTCCTGTTATCTTTCCTTCATTAATTAGGTTATATTAGTATATTAGAGTTCAACGGAATGCAGGTAATAATTTTTCAAGATGATCTAACTGATACGCAATGTACATATTAAAACCCATTATAAATCATCCAATAGCTTAAGATACCAGTGCTTTTCTCGGGCAACGGATGAAGTGATTGTAAGATTTTAAGAGTTTGCCAGTTTAACTAATTTTTTTTTTTGACAATCCCGCATCCATGACCAGAAAAGACATGGATGTATCGTTGTTATACAGAATTCCGCTCAAACCGGTGCTAGGGGCCGTCTTGAACTTACTATAAGGTATGAGCAAAGCTCATTGTTGAAGAACTCGTGATGATTTCAAGATGAAGAACAACAATAAAAGCGTTGTCCCTTTTATTGTTTTTGCGTGTATTTGTAGAAGCTTTGTCTCATGTGCATTTACTTCATATCCTTTCATTCACCATGGTTTAATAAATTCTTTTATTAAATAATATGATCAAATCAGCCCTAATATGGCAAACACGGCATGTGTCATACTGATGGCTTTGCCCTAGTGATATTAATACAGCTTTTTCGGCCCATGGGCAAATACAGGAAAATCCTGTATTGTCCCGGGCCAATACAGGGTTTATTGTGGTCAACTGGAGAGCGGTTATTTATAGTAAATCGTATTCACGATAGTTGTAACGTATTTTCTCTAATATAATAATTCCATTCCGTAAATCTACTCACATGCGCAAAATTAAAATAAATTCTACTTTATTTTAGCATGACATATTTATCAACAATTGTTACACGTAAAAATTGTGAAACATGACGAACTATTTTTATCCTGACTCCAAGGGGAAACCCGAACTTTAAATAGAATCCGATCAATACATGTACGACTACATAAAAATGATCAATTATAATCGGAAAAGTAAAAGCCTAACTCCTCTTTATAACTTGTTTATAATTAAATCTTTTAGAAAATAATAAACATTGGATGCAAAGGCACAATTACGTTATCAAAGAAAACAGCAAATCTGTGTCGAAGTTGCATCATCAACAATAGAAAGTAAAAGTAGCATACATAATACATAATTTTTTATTTGCTAAATCATGGGTCTACAAACAAGGGGGGGGGGGGTAAACTGTAATGATTAGCGGAAACGGAGCACCCCATTTTTTCGACAATCAACAGAAAATGTGCTAAAAGAAAAAAAAAGTTAGATTATTTAATAAAAGTGTTATGAACTGTCTGTTTCTGTATTGGCCCCGTATAGAATCTCGATCAGCTGTATTGGCCCTCGACCCTCCGGGTCTCGGGACCAATACAGCTAACCTCGAATCTATACGGGGCCAATACAAAAGCAGACAGCTAATAACACTATAGTATTTGAAGAAAATCCGAAAACCCATCTCGTAGTTATAGCCCTTTTTCCTGTAAAATTTTCAAAATGTTTGCATTTTTTTATTTTTTATTTCAAAAAGTGTAACAGATAGAGGTCAAGTAGAAATTGCAAAAAGGTTCAGCATATCAAGATCTACCAACCCTGAAATTTTGAAGAAAATCTAAAAACCCTTGTAGGAGTTTTTGCCCTTTTCCCCAGAATTTTCAAAATTTTCATATTTTTCCTTTTTCATTTCCAAAACTATAGAAGATTGAGGTTAATTGTAAATTGATAAAATGTTTGCCATGCTGTGGCGACTTCAAAACTGGTGTCGAAAATTGTTTGTTGAAAATGGCGGGAAATTCAACATTGTCCGATTTCAATGAAATTTGGTTTCCAAATAGGTATTGATGTCGCAACTTCAAAAGCGATGTTGAAAATTGTTCGCTGACCGTCATTTTAAAATGGTCGCAAAAAAGGCAGGAAAATTCCACACTGTCCGATTTCAATGAAGTTTGGTTTCCAAGTGGATAGTAATGTCGCTACTTCAAAACCGATGTTGAAAACTGTTCGTTGACAGCCATTTTCAAATGGCTGCCAAAAAAGGCGGGGAAATTCAACATTGTTTGATTTTAATGAAATTTGGTTTCCAAGGGGATATTTATGTCGCTACTTCAAAACTGGTGTTGAAAATTGTTTGTTGACTGCCATTTTCAAATGGCTGGCAAGAAAGGCGGGAAACTTTAACATTGTCCGATTTCAATGAAATGTAGTTTCCAAATAGATATTGATGTTGTAACTTAAAGATATGGTGTTAAAAATTGTCATTGACCACCATTTACAAAATTATGACTCAACTTCAAAACTGGTGACGAAAGTGGTCCTTAGCAAGACCGTTTTTTTTGTCAAAAAAGCCCACAAAGAAAAAAGTAAAACATGATCAGACTTTAAATACAGTTCAAGATATTGGTGGTGTTCGTGCTTCAAAAGTTTGACACTGAAGTTCAACTGTATAACTTACAATATTAGCTTGATTGTGGCAACTGAAAGCCAGGTGAGCGATACAGGCTCCTGGGAGCCTCTGGTATAGACATATCATTCCATATTAGAAATCTGCTGAGATGCTGTCATCTATGAATATAATCCAAAGGTATTTTTCTCTATTTATTTTAAAGCAAACGGATTGAAATGTGCCTTTGTAATAGTGCAGATCAGCCGGTTTCAACAAATCATTGGAGTGTTTACAATGAGTTCACCAAGTGATGCTGCTAAGGTAAATGTTATTCTAATGCAATTTTTATGTAATAGATCATTTGATTGGTGAAAACTGACCGTCAGTTGCATTATGTATATGCCTCGGACAAAACAGATTCCCTGTTTAGTGTTGTTCCTTGTCCGCCTACAACTACTTTCAATATAAATAAGACACGAAATTGTTAAAATGCATTAGAATCGCAATAACAGTACATTGCTGAAAGGTCCAGGTCCATCCTTGATTTGACGGTTAAAAAATATCCGTTTACAGACTCCGCTACGTGTCGCCTGTAAACTGGATTTTTCTCGTCAAATCTATGATTGACGCCCCTGCACATTCAAAAAATTTACTGTTATTGCTTAAATATATTTCAAACAAATTTTCTGGTTGTAGATAAATAAAAACAAAAGTAACTGTAAATTTAGTTTTGTACAAATTGCCATTTCGACAACTTATGGATCTTCAGTGTTGATCAAATCAAAATTACGTCGAACAGAGAACAGTTCTCTTTAACTTTTTAGACGGTTCAAATTTCAAAAAAGACACAAGGACACTACTTTTTGGAGACGACAGTAAAAATGATAACGAAAATATCCTCTTGGCCAGAGCAGTACAAACATTTATTAGAAGTAGCAGGCGATTCACAGAGGGAACCTATCACACTTTTTTCTTTTCTTCTTTCTTTATTATTACTTGATTGTATTATATTTTCATGTATAGTCACTCGTCATGTTCACTGTCAGAACTTTGCTCTCACGGTATTTGGAGAGAACTTAATATAGTTGTAAAACTTGTGTTCAATCCTTTTGTACATATTTGACAATAAAGTAACTTGAAAGTAAATAAAAATATTTGGTGAACCATAAAATCGAAAAAAAATATGGAAGGTGAAATCAATTGAATCTCAATGGAAAGGCACAAAATCGTCAAGGGACAGATCATTGCATGATAATTGATACTCCGTAGGCTTAAACAAAACTTCATAAATTTAGATATTGCAAGTTTAAAAAAAGATTTTTTGATCCACTGGCAAACGCATACCGAAAACAGCAAACTAGTCAGGAAAAATTGAAATCCAAAGGTAAAAAATGCTTTATAAAAGGTAAACAGGTGGAAATAACAGAACTGGACAATATCAATAATGGATTGAAATTTTCATGTGAATAGAAAATCTTTTCTTTTAGTACATCAGCAAACGAATACCGAAGCAAAAATGTTGTGATTATTCCAAAATCAAAAATCCAAAAATACGGCTGGCAATTCATATCCAACACGAATTGAGACAGCATGACAAAGACAAAAACAAACAAACAAAAATAAACAAGAACGCCACAAAACTAAAGTACTAGCAGTGTTAACCCATGCAAAAACTGAGGTTTCATCTTAGGTGTCATCTGAGGTGCTCCGGAAGGGTAAGCATGATCTGCTCCACTCGAGGCACCTGTCATACTACCAGTCAAAAGTCCGGTTTTGTCACAGTCGGTGTTTGTCAGTCTGGTCATCTTGTGGCGTTCTTGTTCATTTTTGTTTGTTTTGTACTGGTCATGTTGTCTCCATTTGTGTTACATGTTAATCTCAGTGTTTTTAAAATTTGATTTTAGATTTTCCTTATCCTCTTCATGCAATTTTATATTCAAATCTTATGTTGTTTGTATGCAAATATAATGTTGTCTGTCTCAAATGTAACTAGAATATTGACCATCATTTCTTTACAAGCAATCAATTTCATACTTGAGGAGGAAAATACATTTTAACAGTACAATGCATATCGCTGATCGTAACGTGGTCTTCAAACTTAAATATCGAGATGACAGGTGTCCCGATTATTTCATATCACTCTTTTCATAATTGATACTATTTTTTTCAGACAGCATGGTTGGAAAAGCTTTCAGAAGCAAAGGGTCAGTTTTCAACAGACGATTTTAGTAGTGGAGGTGGCTCAGTAAAAGAAAATGACAATTCGTCTGCTCAGACTGTAGAACGATCTTTGTCGAATCCTTCTACGACTAGTCAAAGACATCACCATAGAAACAGTGTCCTTCAAAACCATCACACTAAGTCATATTCAGTTGATTCCGTGTACATTTAATTACACTTTTGTATTAGTTAAGCTAAAAACTTTCTTAAAAATCACATTTTTACAACATATAAACAAGGGAAACAACTTTTTCCGTATAACATTTATTTCTGTTGAATTAAAGAAAATTATGTATCATAGTCATGACGCTTTCATGTATAATTTGTTAATGTGACAATCTAGGCTTACCCGTTCAATGTTTTGTTGATGGTAAAATTTCTAAGCGTTTCCCATATAGTGTAGACATTACATTTACTTAGAGTTTAGAATATTAAAGTACTGAATAATTACCAATTAAATTTTTTATAAGTATTGAATAATATTTATAGCTCCTATAAAGCTGCATCGAAATTGAAAACAGAAGTGTTGAAAATACTAAAACGTTTGATTCGAATAATCAAAATAGTGCTAGATATTATGAATTTTATGACTGAGAGACAAAATGCCGCTCACACATTATCAAGTGTTGTGATCAATGTACAAAATGTATTTTTGTCCGTATGTAGTTTAGAACGTTCAATGTTTTTGTGTAGTAAAAGGGACAGAGTCCCAGGTCCCGAAGTTCCGAATTAGGGATATCCAATATGTACCTTTGTAGTTTGAAGACAAGCATTTATCATAATCATGGAAGTCATGTAGTTCTCATGTAAATTCAATCTGATAGCATTCAGTGATACTTTAAACATGTGCAAAGTGTCAAAGATTCGTCCTAAAGTCATGGGGCGGATCCCGAATTTATTGGACTCAATAGTACAAGTACAGCTGTTTCAAGCCCCTCATTTCATTGAAAAGAATGATGTGTATGGAGTACAAAAAACATATTAACTTCATATATATACTTTCAAATTTTGCAAATTTTATGACTTTCCTAAACCAACATTTTTTATTGTCATGAAATTGAATCAGTTTATAAAGACAGTAATTTAAGTGTGACAAAACCACCTCTCTACTAATTCCTTACTACTACAAAACATGTTCAGCCATAGAAAATTTACAATGCCTTAAGTAAATTCATAATATATAATGTAAAAATTAATTCACAGAAACTTCGGTATTTAGTTATTTATAAGACTGAGGAGTAACTGCATTTTAAAGAATTAAGAATAATTAGTATCTTCTAATTGGATTTGTTTTGTTACTTTTAGGTCATTTGGTATTACTTCGCTATCATTTTTTACCGCCCAAGCGTTTGCATTTTATCTGTCAAAATGCAGATCTAAAATGTATTGCAATTTTGGTATTTATTTGTTCTATAAAATTGTTCTGTAAACTATTAATTCATTTTAAAGTTGTGAATTTAATTCACTTAATACATGTCTTTCAGAAATTGGTGCATTTATGAAATCAAGTATATATAAATAGGTCCTATCTTACAAGTTTAAACAATCAAAAATGCGTAGAACTGTTATAGTTGACGCAATATTATCAAAATGTCTTATTTGGATAAGGTAAGTGAGAACCGAACCGTCAATCCAAAACGAACAATCCAAGGACAATGGCATCAGAAACAAAAAAGAAAAAAAAACAGAGACACAACATGGGTACGACACAGAAAAGAAAAATTAAGACACACACCCAATAAAAACCATGGGTGAGATCAGGTGCACCGGTAGAGTTAGCATCTCCTGCTTCTTATAAGACACCCGCCGTGCAAATGAAAATTTAAGTTAAACAAGTGCGATGCTCAATTTCAAAAATGAATTTGATTATTTGTTAAAAAGGTCGAAAAATGTAACTAAGGCAGTAAGAAAATTACAGGAGCCTGACCTTTTTTCAGATACATATTTCAATTTAAGACGATTTAACTGAATTCCACTGCATATTTCATATCCAGCGTTTGTTGACAAAATAGAGTTTAATCAAATTTTTTGGAATGCTCCAAAACAGATATAAAATGTAAATATTGGATAATATAGCTCTGTTGGCAAAAAAAGATAAAATGCTCCAAAAGCCCCATTTACATGCACAGTTTTGCACACATGGGTATTTTTATATAGGTATGCAAATTTGCACTGGTGGGAATCACTGCATGTAAACGCAGGTGCATACATGTGTAAAATTAACAAATGGTGTAAATTTGCATGAGGGGCAAGTGTAAATGTATATAAGTACATGTGTAAATTTACACTGTATGCATTTTAAGATTGTAAATGCAAACTAAAAATGCACACTGTGCAAAATACTGTTTCTGTCTTATGAAACATTGGAACCATGAAATTGATGCACACACACTGAATTTTTATTTCTATAAAATTCATATTTCTCTGGCAGTTTGTCTGATTTTGCGTTTTTGGCTTATTATAGGTTGGAGTCTGATTGAAAAATTAAAAGAAGATACATTGCAACTTTTAGTTTTTCTATCATTGTACAGATGTTTAAGATCTAACGAAAGCTTTTAATTTTTACACGTTTTTCGTCCCTTTTCACTTCTTGTAATGAGCTTTTTAAAATTAAAATACACACCTCAGATTAAATACATGTAAATATATAGCAAAAGTAATTTTAAATACTGGTGTAGTTTTATACACGTGTAAATTTACATACTGGTGTCAATCTTGTGCATGTAAATTAGGCTTTTAGATTCATAAAACCCCAAAATTAAAGGAATACTAGAACAATTTTACCAGCGAATATCATTAAAAAAGCTCCGACAAACATACAATTTATGTGGTCTGTGATTCTAGTTATTCATATTTCTTCTCTGTTACTTGTTGTTGCGTATGTCTTTATACTATTGTATAATATAATTGTATATTTTCTAAAATATCTGTGATATTTATATGTGTTACTTATCAGAAGCCATCTTCGCTAGCCAAGTGTTACGATTCGCTCCTCTCATCTTCATGTCCGGTCCTCTCCTCTTCATGAAGATGAGAGGAGCGAATCGTAACCCTTGGCTAGAAAAGATGATCAGAAGCATAAAATACTAAAGAGTTTGCTAATTTTAAAAGTGAATTATGAATGCTCTAGTAGCCAATTTTACGATAATACTTGACTTCAGCATTAAATACGGTATACTAACATCAAGGCAACGATAAAAAAGGCAAGCTTCGTTTTTTACTAGATAGTGAAATGTTCAATATACACCTCTCCATCGGCAATGGACATTTCCTAAAAAAGGAGGACAATTTGCGCAAACGAAAAGAGGGCTTTTGCGGAAGTTTACATTGCGCGAATGATAACTGACGTCTTTTAATACATGCTATCCTAATTGCGTAAATATTTATTCAACTACTTTTTCTTATTTATATGATTTTGAACTGGATATGATTTGAACTTTCCTCTTACCGAAAACCCTCAATGATATGTCTCCACATTTGACTTCAAATCTCTACAGATGTCAACGTATATGTGTTCCTTTGATAATATGATACATTTTATTTCATTGTTTTTCATTATAGTATAAAGGTTATTGATATTTAATGCTATTGTAAATACATCTTATTGGTGCTGTGCCACCCTAAATTATTGTTATGAAAATGTTGTCTGTTTTATAAAATTGTGAACATGACAATCTGTTATTTGTTAAATAAAACTGTATGAGATAGTTTGTTGTGTGCTTCTTAGACCAACAGATTGTTTACTTGGACTTCTTTGTAAATTGATTGGAATGCCAGCAGAAACATATCTTTTCGCAGTGACTTCGGTATTTAGTTATTTGCTGAGTGATTTATATGTTTTATGTCAAGGCTATACTCATTTAAGCGTTCTGCTTTAAGCATGAACATTTGTCTCAAAATTCTCATGTAACTTCTTACAAGTCAATTTAGAATAAAAATATCCTGCATTTATTCACTTGATTTGTGCGTTGATGTGCGGGGCTATTTTGAGGGTGCAGGTTGTGAAAAAAAATCAATGACCACCGCTTACAAATTAATTCAATACAATTGATACCATTGGAAATCTGTACTTTTTGTTCAATTAAAATTAGTTTTCAAGAGCAGCTTAAATATCGTTCAGTATTCTTATGGATTTTCCGATATGCAGCAAAAAAAAACAACAACAAAAAACACCAGGATATATTTGTTCCGCGGAATACAATTTTCAATAATCAGCGCAAATTACCATGCAAGGGGACGGACTAACGGAAGTTTACAAAATCCTGCTGTTACTAGCGCATACTTTTTATAGACTTCTTTTTACTTTAAAATGCACATCATTACAAGCAATCGTTGTCACATAGAGCATGCGAAGTATATGTTTGAAATAAATTGTGCATTAGAACTCACTGTTAACCAAATTTATTTTCAACATAACTGCAATTATATGAAATGATATGCTTCGTAATTCCAATTAGTATTAGTACGATTTTATTGGTTCTGCAGCCATTCTCAAAATAAAATATTTTGAAATTTCGACCCCTTTTAGACAAAAACGAACCCCAGGTAAACAATTCTAGTGTTTTTGTTCTTAATATATATTGAAAGCATCACATGTATTCGTCCTCACTACTTCAAAGTCTTCGCAACACTATTTATTTGTTTGCATGTGCATCACTTTAGCAAATATGTCATCCCTTTCCAAACACAACCAAAAAGTTTAGAACAGACACTCAAATGATACTCTCAAAAAAGTAAGTGCAAATTATTGATTCAACACTGCTCAGCAATTAAACGGATATGAACTTTCTCTGAGGAAGAAGTGTTTGCTCTTGAATGCGTCATGGTGATATAAAGATGTAGGGCAACAATGAAAGAAATTTCCGTTTGCTTTATCTTACCATGTATTGATAGGAAGTTTGTTCCGTGTACATTTACTCTATATCCCTCTATTTATTATTATATATAATTATTTGATTTTAATGCTGCTGACGAGAGGTTTCTCCTTGAAACACGTGTACAGCATAGCGAAATTTACTGTTTTTATGCAACTTCGGTATTTTTTGTATTTATTCATTAAGTAAATTTACACTTCCTGAAATGTGAGGGATTCTGTTGCAATCGGCGCTTGGTGTTATCGTCAGTGTAAACTTCAATTTATCCAGCAGTTTATGGTATGTCTGCGAGTCATATTTCATATTTTATTTGAATTATTAGTACAAAAATCTAAAATAAAAAAATACCATAACAAGGGCATAACATTTATTAAGTTATAATGAAAACAATATCAACAAGACATCTAACAACTTTGATTGCCATATCACAACAATTATTTTTTTATATGAAAACCGTATCCATGGAAAGCGATTTCTTGTGATGCGATTTCAACATTCTCTCTCGGCGTTGTGTTCTTGGAGACTGTTCTTGTTCACTTACTTGGGATTCAATACTCGGTATCTTCGGACTTTTTTCTTTACCTGAATACTTGTGGAATATCATACAATGTTTACAATTAAATTTGTCTTTAGCATCCATGATTTTCGATATCCATTGCTCCTGAAAAAAATTATCGTTATCAAGAAAAAATTCTCCTCATGATCAAATATTGAATATACTATATTTTGTTGTTAAATTTTGATAAAGACTTATATGGAATACATACATTTATCGGACTTTTTTCTGTTTTGTATTTTTGAAGTCGTTCTATAAAATTATGAATGTCCAAGCTAATTCTAAAATAAAAATGTTATTGTATAATTCTCTAAAAGATGCAGATACCATCCGGGTCAAGAAAATATAAATGAACAGCATAGTCTTGTTCCCATATGGAAAACCCTGAAAGTTAGAAGCCTTATACAGATGGTGCACAATGAACTCATGAAATAAAGAATCCCTGATAGTATCGTTTAAATTCGGTAAGAGCTCAGAAGGAGTAAGGGATACAAATAGAGGGCAAAGACAATTGGCGTTGTCTAAAAAAGTGATAAAGTAATGGTTCAATAAGTCAAACCCTTAAAAGGACAACTCGAATTTTATATCAATGTGTGCACAATATGATCACGTTTTGATGAATTCATGAGGATTTGATGTGGATATAATTCGGGCTTTCTTAGGAAAAGAATGGTTAAGTCATGATCGCTAAGATTTGTCAAATAGAAGTCAAATAGAAGTTAAATAGAAGCTGTAGAATCCATCATGAAACGATAAATCTGTGAAAGTGAGTAATTTAATCCGTTCTGTTCTCTTTATACTTGTTCCTGAACGAATTTCACATATAAATATGCACTTTCATCATTTAACATTTGCACGCTTGGCATTTTACTGATGCCTTTGCTAGTTCCTATCGTTGTTAATGTTTGTCTTTTTGTCTTATTCGTATTTTTTCCTGTGTAGTTCCCTAGCAGGTTGTGGCATGTAATTTCAATTTTCCTGTAATCCATTTTTTACATCTTGATAGACTAAACCAATCCGCAAGATAGTCGATCTGAACATACGATATATTGAAAATTAAAGAATGTCATGACATGGGAGTAAAATATACTATAAGTTTATCAGATACATCAAATATACGCAGGAGTACGTCAAGTCAACATATTAATTTTAACCCCTCATGTCAATCTGAAAATTTCTGAAAATCCGAATTTGTCAAATATCGTCATTCTTCATTTTTTTTATGCAATGTCTTCGTCATTCTATTTTGAGAAACACTTTTCAGTTACATGATATTCTTATATTATCGAAATAGGCCCAGTTTGTTAAATAAACTGTCTTCCGGTTTCGCCAAGACCATCAAGATGCCCAGGCGTGAATTTGGCCTTACGTGATACAATGCCTATTTCTTCTCATTTTATTTTCCAAGTTTTTAACAAAATAAATTCGATGTGTGATCGTTTATATGTTGTACTCTCTTTTGGTCGATTTGTCGGGCAACGAATAACCGTATTGGCAAGAATACTTTACCAGTTATTTCATGGATGTATCAGTTTTCGAGTTCTATTGAGTTTATTTTACTCACTTCGGTGCAAGGAATTTTTTATGAGGTATGATTGTTTGCAGATGGTGTTAAAGTGACACCAAGATGGATTGAGAACAATAATCAAAATTATTGTCTTTTCGGTGTTCCATTTTCTTATCCTTACCATGTATGCTTTTTGTTCTATGTACATTTGTATTATATCCTTTGATTTGTTCATTTAGAATGAGTTGCGAATATGAACTAACATAACAAATTCCCACTTTCCACAACAGAGGGAATAAATCAACTTAACGCACACTATTCGAATATGTTTGCACAGTTCGATAGCATTTATATAAAAATTGCAAACTCTAATGAACACTCTAATCAAACTTTCAACAGGGATGTAATAATAAATACTGGAGTTAACTTAAGATTTAGTTTGTGCAGAAAGCCATTCGAAATTGCTCCGCTTCCGTGTACTTAGGTACCTTACGACATTTCAGTGTAGGTCTAACAAAACAAGCGGAACAACAAAACCCAAAAGATGTAAGGAAACTAAGAAGATCTTACCAAAAAGAAAACAAATTCAGCTAATGATAGAGATTTGCAGGCGGTAATTATTCATGAGCTTTAAAAGCTGTTTAAATAAAAAAAATCATTAAATATAACTCAGTATATCGAAGTTATATGAAATTTAGTTTGTTCAGATGACCAATTTCGACAACT
Source organism: Modiolus philippinarum (assembly GCA_002080025.1). Lineage (NCBI taxonomy): Eukaryota > Metazoa > Mollusca > Bivalvia > Mytilida > Modiolidae > Modiolus > Modiolus philippinarum. The sequence goes on along the minus strand of MJUU01047957.1, from coordinate 77,940 downwards.
AATGTCTCTTTAGCGCAGGTCACCTAAAACATTTTGAAGAATCCAAATACATCGGCAAACGAACACCGAAGCAAGAATGAGGAGAGGGTGAATTCTACAATCATAAATCCAAAATTACGTCAATTCATATCCAACACCAATTGAGACAGTATGACAAAGACAAAACAAATAAAACAAACAACGAGAACTCCACATAACTAAAGCACTAGCAGTGTGAACCCCTACAAAAACTGAGGTATCATTAGGTGCTATGGAAGGGTAAGCATGAACTGCTCCAAAATAACGGCAATCATAGCCAACACGAATAGAAACAACATGGCGAAGACAAAACAAATAAAAAAATTAACAAGAACGCCCATAACTAAAGCACTAGCAGTGTGAACTACTACAAAAACTTAGGTATCTTCAGGTGTCCCGGAAGGGTAAGCTTGATCTGCTCCTTGCGTGGCATCCGTCATTCTGCCAGTGAAAAGTGCGGTTCTGTCATAGTCAAAAAATATGTCCAACAATATTTACATTTTCACAGATATATTCCTCACTGTCGTTAAATATATATATACTAAATGAATATATTTAAGATTAAGAACAACAATAAAAGCGTTGTTCCATTGCTTGGTTTACCCTTTATTTGTGGAGATTTTGTTTCATTTGCATTTACTTCATATCCCTTCAATGTCTGTTTAACTAGTTTGAAGCAACTGTTGACTAGTTTCAGAGAACTATGAATTGTTCTTTTACATCATTATATCTGATTACATCTTAATGTTTATCTACCTATTTTTAACAAGATTTATTTCTCTTTACCTTTATATTATCACAGCTAGCTTGCAGTGTATAAACCCCGACTATTTGCTGAAAACGACTGATATGCACCAATACAAAAATGCTTTTAAGTCCATTTGCTGTAAAATCAAAACAAAATATCTGTGAAAGATTATATCTATACATCGACAAACGAATATCGAAGCAAAGTGAAAAAAGGGGGAAATCTTAAAATGATCCCAAAACAAAACACACAAAAAAGAAGGAAACATGATGACCTGTAAAACTCTATATTACAAAGGGAGCAGTCAAAATTTCTTTTGAAACAGTTTGGTTCTTTAAGGCTTCAAGGGAGATCATTCGACTTGTTTCTGAAAGTTCACAATGTTAAGCTATGTCATGAGAGCATGTTGGACATAATCTTCAAACTAGCCAATTAGAGACTTCTATAAAAAATGTAGTCTAATTGAAACAGTGGTTTCTGAAGAGATCTTAAAACGTACTACTTAAATGTGTGCAGTTTACTTCAAAGTAGACTTTTCAATGATTGTTGATGCAAAGTTTTGATGCGTTTTGATTCGCCTCAATTGGCTACAATATTGTGTTTAATATGGACCTCCAGGGAGAATAAAGAGCGAATAACTGGGAATAACCTTTGGCTCCGATTGAGAAAAAAAGTGTAAATGCCTCCCATAGCTTTCAATATTAATTATGAGTCATGCCGGCGGTCATCTTGGACCATATGCGGACTTCGTTGAAGGCCTCATGGTGACTTCAAGATGAAGAACAATAATAAAAGCGTTATTCCTTTGCTTGTTTTACTATGTATTTGTAGAAACTTTGTCTCGTGTACATTTACTCCATATCCTTTCATTCACCATTGAAGAAATATTTTATTTTGTAACTGGCGTCTGAAAACCAAATATTTGAATAAGTTTCCTTTTTTCATTGTCCAGTGCTGAAATCCATCTTGAATTATATTTGGATGAAGATCAGACTTCCTGAATACAAATCACTGCCCTAATTAGGTTTTATTTGCTTACTCAGATTTGAATATGTGTTTTGTTGGTGCGAGTGTGTTGATGTTTGGCTTTGAATATCCATTTGGTTAAGTACTTAATAATGTTACAGATAACCGAATTACAAATGTATAATGGTTATAAATCATTCATACCTGCAGCATCGGCAGAACCAACGTCATGCATACTAAATCTGTCAAGTGCTATTGGCTGTTGAAACACTTCATACAGCGTGTTGTATGTTGTGCTGTCATCATTATTGACATTCTTCTACAAAAATACACAATAACCCAAGTAATTAAAATTATCTGAACAATGCTATTACACTGACAAAAAAATCTAAGAAAAAGGCTTTTTTCATTAACTTTCAAGTTCTCATTTAGTGAAAAGCTGTTTAGAGTGAAAATTCGGTACAAAAAAGCAACGTTTTCCGTTTTTTTGGTTAAAACGGCCGATTTAAACCGATTCAACATTGTTGAAACGAAGATCTGCATGAAAACGATGTGTATTAATGAAACTATCGGCATTTTGAATAAACGTCCCAGTGATGTTCTTAACCTTAGAATGTATGGATTGAATAAGAACTGGTCCCAAGAAATTGAGGTAGGGGAAATATATAAACTATTGGTCTGGCTTGATAGTGGACAGTAAAGAAAAGCAACGGCAGTTTAATACCTAGGGAACAAAGATCAAGATTACAAAGGAAAAGTCAAGGAACAAGACAAAATTAGAACACCAGAAGACAGAAGACCAAAGACGCTACAAAACCACAAAACGCAAACACTACAAATAAAGCAATAAAAACTTAAGCACTTACAGTGTGAACTCTCAAAGAGTGACATTAGGTGCTCCGGCAGGGTAAGCATGTCCTTCCTGCTCTGTATACAGCACCAGTCACACCGCCAGTTCGTCAATGTAGGGTAAATTCAGAATCGGTAATGTCAAATCCGGGAAGGCGTGATCTAGCTGAAAATGTCAGTTTTCATTTGTGACACCAACATTTCATATCTATCTATGTTGTCTTAGTGACGGCCATAGAATTTCCGAACGGAACAACGGCTGAACATAGCATTGAATCAGCATTTTTGTGACAGTGCTTTTGCTCTTTCCATGGTCACTGTATGAACTACAAGATCTACAGTAATCAATTAATTATGAATTATACACTCCATATGATGGGGAAGTAGGTATATTACTGCTGAAAAAGGTGACTTCACAATTGGGAAGTCAAAATAATCACGTTTGTCATATAACCTAGATTTGAGACGTCTATGTGCGTCAATGCATAACAAAAGGTCGAGGTATGAAGAAGACTTTGGTGTATCGGTATTGAAAATTAATTATATGCGAACTTGCGCCAAAACAACAATAGCGTAAAATTCCTGTCGGGTTTTGTGGTTGGTGTAGTTTAAAAAACTGTCATGCAGAACATCAAAGCCTGTGTACTTATAGTTAAATTGGTAGTTACATTTGTTGAAAATATTTATTCTAGCGAAAAATCTTTATTATTTAGTGTCGTGTTTTCATTTGCACTCAGAATGTATATTTTCAATGCAAAAATCAAAGCAAATCATCTGGAAGACCAGTAATTGAACAAATAAAGGGATATTGAGTAAATGTACATGGGACAATTCCCTATAAATATATAGTAAAATTAGGCAAATGGAACAACTTTGTCATTGTTGTTCTTCATCTTGAACTCACCATGAGGCCTTCATCAAAGAGCATCCACTCTTTCCTCAAAGTAAGTTCAGGACGGTCCCTAGTACCGGCTTGAGTGGAATTTACTGGCTAAATGTTGAATAACGCTACATAGAAGTTGGATGAAAGCTAACCGATAACAAAAACAAGAAGGATCTAAACAAAAAACAAGTCCAAAAATATAAAGGACAAAGCTACGCAAGAGGGATATTCTTAAAATTCGAACAAAATCAGTTTTCAAGGAAAGCAAAAAATTACTGGAGTAGTGGGCTGGTGAATTATCTAGTGTGCCATCTAGAGGCACTACTCAGTAAAATTTTGATATTTCCTTAAAATGCTCATTTTGACAATTTATCTCTTCGGTACAAATAAAATTAAGACATTTTGAAAGTAAATAATCGAAATATTTATCAAGTCTTATAGACAATGAAAACCATTAAGATCTAAACGAAAAGTAAAAATCTACTAAGAATAAAGCCAGGTTCACAGTGAATATAACCTGAAATATTTACATTTTGCAAAGCAATATTTAAGGTTAATGAGGACAACATACCCACAAAAAAATATCATTGAAATTTCTTTGGTTTTTTGGATATTTTGTAGTACTATAGCAGAAGTTGATACGTGAAATTTTAAAACCCCCTTACCAGGGGTGTGATTTAAAATTTTATTTTTTAATTGAATATATTATTTGAAATCACAAAAATAATATACTAAAAAATCAGTATAGCAAACCAGAATTTTAAGAGACATACAAGCATTCAAATGTGACAACATTGCACTCCTCCCTCCAAAAAAATTTGCCGTCACTAGTACAAAAACCAGAAGTGATGTCACCGGCTGTGTGTACCACCAAAGCCAAATAACCATAGTCATGTGACTGTATACGGTCTCTACTTGACTAGAACAGGAAGATGTAAGTAACCCATGCCAAACCGGAAGTGGATACTTTCTTGCCTACTTTTAAACATAAATGCAAAAGGTTGTCATTTACAAATTCTTATTTTGTGACATATTGTATACTAGTTCGACACTTGACCCCGCATGAGTCTTTTAGAGATATAAAGGAGTGCGCATGCGGGGCCGGAAGTAGTGTGTACTACCTGCTGGCTACTATTTTGACCGAGAGTTACCTAATAAGCTGAATATAGGTATATTTTGGATGATGTTGACTATATGAAGGAGTTGATATTTCTCATATTTTCTTGTTCCAAACTTCTTGGGAGTTAAATTTATAAAACGAAAATCAACAATTGTTTGTTCTGGGATTATTTCTATCATGTCTTCATTTATTGCTTGGAAATGGAGATAGCTCTAGAGTGATTTCCTTCTCTCTACAATTTACGTGTCTTATTTTATCATTATTTCCCCCTTTCTTATTCCTTTGTGTGCATTATTTACTTTTTCACAACTATCTCTCTGTTTTATTTAATTTTTACAGTTATGTTTCCCCTTTTCATTATTATGTTTTATTATTTCTCCTCTTATTTCAAGATTATATCCTTTTTCATCTCAATTGGAACAATATAAATTTTTCCCCGCTATTTTTCTGATTCCATGACAACGGTCGCCATTTTGATATTTTAAGACCAAAAAACTCGTTTCTACACATGCTCAGTAACCCACTTTTCAAATTTCACTCAATTTTTCCGTCATTTTCTGTTCCCATAGCAACAGTTGCCATTTTAATATTTGAAACACCAAAACTCGTTTCCACACATGCTAAGTAACCTTCCTGTCAAATTTCATTCAATTCTGAACATTTTGAATTTTTTCCCGCCATTTTTCTGGTCCTCATTAACCATAATACTAAAGTAAAATATGCCTACGTATTACATTGCCTTATAAATTGGTTTCGTTTATTAGAATCTTGTTGTTCTTACCTTTTTTGCAGATTTCTTAATTTTTGTAATGAGAAGGTTATCGTCGAATAAGAATAATTGGACGTCTACTGTTTTCGTTGATTCTAAAATAATAAATAACCGACACTAGTTTCAGTAACTGATATTATCAAAACAATTATCGCGGCTTTGACAAATTCGTGACATAAAAATTATTTAGAAAATGCCTTACTAACGTTTTTTAGTCAATCTGACACACTAAACATTTTACATTTCTCGTTGAATACTTCTGCAGAAAGCACTTTGTCTGCATGACCAAATTGTGTGCAATGTTTGGCATGGCTGTTGTTCCACAATTTCAGTTTTATATCTTTTTGGGGAAATAAAAGACATTTTGAGTACCTTTACAAAATATAGAAATTAAAAAATGTTGGATCTCATCTTTAAGTTATCTTGACCATTTGTTTTTTTGGGCGTGGAGCTTATATTCAGCTCTTTTTATGTAGTTCTTGCGAGTAGTTGGAAACAATTATATAGACGTTTGTATGTAATTTGTGCATTTGTGACCGAAAATTATTGCTGGCATTTCTATCCAGCGATGTGTTTCATTAAGGCTCTTTTTGATTAACAAATTAATTTACATGTGTAGGAGCATAAAAAAAAACGCTTCAGAAATTAGAAGATATTTTAAAGCTTTTAACTATGTATCAATGAAGTCAAGACAATTGGCTACTGCAAACATAAATCAGCAAATTTAAAATATCAATCCTGAAATAAATCTCAAATTCTGCAATTCTAATTTTTGATTCAAAATCATTGTTTTAATTAGAAAATAAATGGTCACTGTTGATGTGAATCCTGGAACTTATCTAAGATGAGACCGAAGAATGAAGTTTCCTGTCGGCTGGAAATGGTTCTGAAAGTAAGGATCAGTGGTGTCTGTAAATGTCTGTGTCAAAATAAAGGACACTAATGTCTTTTTTTTAGTTTAAAAGTAACTTACCAAGTGTCTGTGATTATTTCTTCTACTTGGGTTTTTTTTTTAAAGAATCATAGATTGTATTTTTCTCTTTGTTGAAAATGAAATTTAAACCTGAAACGAATTTAATGCTTGAGCAAATGATTTTTATGTTTTTCTTTCTTCAAAAATACAGGCAGAATTCTCCATTTTTCTACAAAGCTTAACTTACGGATTAGAAGAAGTGGACCTTCATGAAGGAGTTGACGATCTGGTGCTGTAAGTAGGTTAGCTGATGGTTGGACTGTTAAACACTGTTTTAAGAACTGAAAAGAAAAACTGCATTAGTTTTTGTTTAATTTTCCAACAGTTGGAAATATTTTGTACAAATTATACATTTATCTTGCAGTATTAATATTTAAGATGTTATTTAAAGCATTTTGTAAAGGTTTGGACATATGTTCATATGCTGTTCCCCACCACTTTGGGGGGATATAGTTAGATATAATTAACTGATTACGGTTATCAGAATTTGTTTTTCCACGATCCTTAAAATACCCGACTTAATGTTGGCTAGAATTGTGTCTAGCCTAAACTCCTACGAGCTCAAATTATAAAAGCAATGTTATGTAATATGAAATGCTCAGAGGAACTAAAAAACCTCGTTCGTTGCTGAACGGATATATATTTTTGCATTACCAATGTGACATCTTATTTATAAAAGATAAGGTTGCTAATATTACACTTTCAAAGATAGTACAGAAGATGAATTCACATAATTGTCCTGTCAGTGAATGACAGGGTAAATGCATTTTAAATGCAGAAAAGAAAAACAACTGCCGGATACATGTCTCCATATCTTATACAAACAAAAGCAACCTAACGTAACGATAAAAATTACATTTTGTCTTTGGAATAATCCTGTATAAATTAATGCCATATACAATTCTTCATCTGTCAGGAGAATAATGAATGAACGTGTTATAATACAAAACTTATTGAATTGTGCCTCGAGACAGAGGTGATTATTACATTTTATACAGCTATTTAGCACACACTTTGGACAACAGACTGAGATATGTGGTACGTATACATGATTGATGCGATTTGGAACAATAATGTCATCAATTCCTTCTTTTAGAAGTGACCTTTATAATTTGTTGCAAAATTGCGGTTTTATCAGAAAAAGGCAGTGATTAAATGCTCAACAGTTTACTTCTGTATTACAAGGAACAGCAAAACTCTAAACTACAATGGACTTTTTCATTACCAAAGACATGTGAGAAACGAGACAAATCACACTATTGGGGTAATTATATAATGATTTATAATCTCAAAAGATTAATAACCTTAGTAGACAAGAAGGAAATTCTCGAACTGTTATAGTCTATAATATAAACAAATTTCTCGAACTGTTATAGTCTATAATATAAACAAATTAAGTAATTTCAATAATATTCCGTCACTGTGATTGGATATTGTTGAAATCACTTAATCATACCGTCTATATTTTTATAGAGCATTGCCCATGGTACTCATATAAAATTAAAAAAAAATGGTTCATTGAAAAAATCAAATTCAAACAAAAATGGCGTCTTAATATGTTTCATCATGATTTCATTTTATATATTCTTGAAAACATAACTCATCTACGGCCAATTTATATACTGAAACACTCACGCAAAATAGATAAAACACTATTCATCAGATCGGAATTGTACTGTTAAGTTTATTTTACAACCATTCATAGTGATTTGATGTCTTTAATTTATAAACACGGTGGGTTTGTGAAACACTACATATGCCCCCAGATTCTACAGTAAAATATATGAAAATACCCAATTTCACCTCTTTCTAACCTCTGTGACCTTGATCTTTGACCTATTTTTCGCATATTTATGTTCCTGTTGACAAGACCTATACACTTGCCAAGTATTAAAAGTCTATCTTACATAGTTCAAAAGTTGTTTATTACCATAAAAACACCCAATTCAACCCCTTTATCCTGAATCAGATGAAGCCCCTTTGAGCGTCTTGTTTATTGAATTGATTTTAATTCTTTAATGTATCTGTTTAAACATGCTATAAGAAACCCAGAGAAAAATACTGCATCAAGATCAGACAAAAAATTTAAAAATTCATTTTTTTCCATTTGTTCCCCTTTGGGCCTCTTGTTTCATGCTACCTCAAATCTGTCGACATTTTACAGTTGCGCAATTTTATGAGCAATAACATAAAAAAACACGTCTCAATAGGATAAATTATAAGGATTCTACAGTCAAATTTGTGAAAACAGCCAATTTCACCCGTTTTTAATCTCTGTGACCTTGACCTTTGACCTGACCTTTCTTGGCATATTAATGTTGCTCTTGACTAGACCTATACACTTGCCAAGTATGAAAAGTCTACCTTACATAGTTCAAAAGTTATTGCCAAGGTTAAAGTTTCGGACGCATGGACAAACAGACAGACAGACAGGACAAAAACAACATGCCACTGATCCTCGATTTAGGGGAATGAATATACGTTATTATTTATCAAAGCACAATAGCAATATTTCAAACGACATTAGTTCACTGTACCCGATAAAATGATTGTTGGTCAGGTGGCACATTGTTGGTGTGCAATAAACAAGATGTGCATGAGTGAACTGCTTTCTTCGAACTGAAGTACGCTTTTAAGCAACAATCGGAGTTGAATTTTCGAGTGATGATTGCAATATTGCATGTACATATGTTTTTCGCTTTTACATTTTCAATAATGATAGATTTGAGTGATGTAAATGGGGATATTCTATAAGGCTTTCAATATTTTTGATTGATTTGACTTCTTATGAGTCTTATTTGAACACTTTAACCTCATTTTCATGATTTCAAATGTACTGCAGTATTGAAACAGTGTATTATTTCTCTTTTGTGAAAAGGACTTATGAAAATAATCCAAATTGCAGTCAACAGAACGATTTTTTTCACTGAACGCAAAGAAATTATGTAGGTCACTTCTGTCACATTGTTTGAGTGAAACAGTACGCATTGCTGTTGTGCAGTGATAATTTATTGTACACATTTAAGCTATCAATACATTTATTTTGATTCATTGAAGGTGATTAATTTATTCAAAGATGTCGCACTTTTACTATTCTCAGTTCATTACAGCCTATTGAAATTCATACATATATTTGGACTTTGGCTGTCCATATTATTGGGTTCTAATGCTTTTAATGAGAGTTTACTCTTGAAAACACTTGTGTAGCATAACAAAATTTACTGTTTTCAATGCAACTTTGGTATTTTTGTACTTTCAGATTAAACAAAACTTCGAAAAAAAAAAAATGAAGACAGAAATTAGCAGCTCCGAATCTCTCTTTAACTTTCAGTGACGGGGGTAAAAAATGAAGTATTAATGTGAAATATGTGCATTTATATAACTAGAATATTTTCCCCGATTTCAATAGCTTTTATCAGTATTAAAATATCTAGATTTTGACTCTGAGAATCCTTGAAATAAAAAAATGAAGAAAAAAATCTATCCTTTTCCCATCATAAAACAGAAAACAAACATTCCCGTAATACTTTTATACGGAATATGCGTACAGTTTCACAACATCAATGCGTACAGTAAAATAAAGTATTGCACTAAAAAAAAAAACGCTGCGTACAGCTACTAAAAACGCCACCAGTGCTAGACACTATATCATAAATTCAATCCCTGTTGATGGCAGCTTGGAATCACCATATGCTATCTTTGTACAAAGTTTTCTGGGAGAAAACACAGAAAGAAGTTTGATATTGCCACAAGAAATAATTTTATAAAGAAATTAGGTTGTGACTGACAATATCTGCATTTATATCCACTTGCAGTCATCATTCCAGCACGAAAAAACGTAAGTTTAAAGTAAACATGATATTGAAGTAATTTAAAATTTTGATAAGAATGTACTTTCTGCAGTTAAAAATGAAGTTCATTTATGCATATCTTGTTTATTGCACACCAACAATGCGCCACCTGACCAACACTCATTTTATCGGGTACAGTGATCCTATAGGTTGATAAGAGTAGTCAGATATATTCATTGAGAAACATCAGTCAGTTGTCTCTCTGTACCAAGTTAGTTATATACAGTTAAAAGGGCGATAATTTTTAATTTAAAAATCAAAAGAATGTATTGATATGCTAATTGAGATTATCTCCACTTTGAACCATACAAAACTAACTTGGTACAGGGAGATAACCGACCGATATTTTTCATTCATTCAAGTACCATTAAGTCTTATTATCCCTCATTTAAACTATCAATCTGTGTTCCCTGGCAGTCTCATAATGATGATTAATTAGACCATTCATTAATTCAAGAAAAAGTTCTTCACTCGTTTTCAATGAATAAAATGAAGAACTATTTGAAAGCAAATTTCCTGCATACTTACTTTAATTACTGACACATTTTGAAAAAATGTCTTACGTTTCCTAAATTACTGTTATATTTAAGTGATTCGCAAACAGCAACGGAAACCATCTGCAAATTTACATATAGAAATAAGATTAACGCTTCGAACTAACCTTGATTTTCAGACGTCGTCATTTTATGAGGAAGATTATCAATGGTTAATTCCTTTCCTGTTTCTAGAATTCAACGTTGATATTTTTTCAAGAAACCATTAAAAGTATACAAGTTGTGTTTATCAATGTGTTAACGTGACTTCAAAGAAAACTGTGTTCAATAGATACACTGCCACAATATTTTTTTTCTTATAATCTATTTAAAGAACTAAACCAAGTTTAACTCTGCATATTAAATCACGAAATTGTTCTGAGCAGATTAACCTGAAAGAATCTATCGTTTAAAATGAAAATCCTTTTCTTCAATAACTTTGACCAATGAAACAAAAGTTAGAACCATTCCTACATAGGTGTTGAAATGGTGCAACAAGTGATTTTTTTATGAAATCACAATTTACTATTGCTACAATTAATACATAATATTTCCATTAAACAATATACAGATTTGTAAAATTATCAGGGCTTCAAAAAAAAAATTTGATCATGAAAAAAGATCTAAAACAAATTAGTCCCTTGTGGAAAAGTTTAAAGTTTCGGTCAGAACCGTGATTCGAGATTCATTTTTACACTCCACCCCCTAAAGGGGGCATATAGTGTTCGGGTCGTCCGTCCGTTCATTCGTCAAGCCAGGTTTACCTACAGGTTGAAGTTTTTTTTGGGGAGGGATGTATGCTATTATCATTAAACTTTATATAAATACACATTAGCATTTAGTTAAATTAAAATCATCATAAAATTCTACCCCATGCATCCAACTTCATGCTTCACTGATCACGGGAAAAAAGCGTGAGTGTATGAGGTTTACCCACAGGTTGAAGTTTTTTTCTGTGAAGGATGCATGCTATTATCATTAAACTTTACATAAATACACATTAGTGTCTAATTAAACAAAAATCATAATAAAAATTTATCCATGCTACCAACTTCACGCTTCAATGATCATGGAAAAAGGGGGTAGTATGAAGTTTACCCTCAGGTTGAAGTTTTTTCTCTGTGAAGGATGTATGCTTTTATCATTGCACTTAATACAGATACACATTAAGATATAATATAAAAAATCTTAAAAATATTTACCCATGTAACCAACTTCATGCTTCACTAATCACGGGAAAAGGGGGATAGTTTGAGGTTTATCCATAAGTTTAAGTTTCTTTTCTGTGAAGGATGTATGCCATTATCATTGAATTTTATTAAATACCTATTAGGGTATAATTTAACAAAATCATATCATAAAAATATATCCATGCAACCAACTCCAGGCTTTGCATCACGGAATATACCATTGTTCAAAACTGTAGTGAGGCGAGGCACTGTGTCCGTTAGACACACATTCTTGTTTACTTAGTACCAGTGAAGATTTCTTTTCATTGTCGACGACTTTTCAAGGAAAATTGTTGTTTAGTTGCTGCCTGTCACTACCGCAATGGAATGAAAGGTATGGAGCCTTTCAAAACCCATCATTTCTTTTGAAATCCCTGTACCATGTTAAGACTATTGTGGTTGACAATTTTTCCAAAGGTCTTGCACCTGATTTGTTTGTTTGCCCCTTTGATATCTGTGTTTGACAATTCTGTTCAGTAGTTGTGTTATTACCCTCATTTACACATGCATCAAGTAGCTGATTTATCATGATAACGTTGAATATGTAACATTCCCTGAATCAATGCGTTGGTTTATCAATATATCGTGGAATATAGCACATACCTCTGGAATGTAAGCTTTTTGGTCAATGTCAGTAATTGATGGCCAAACTAGATGTTCCTGAATTTCCTGTATTCTTTGATTATTTCTTTCCTGCCTAACTTTTTCATCTAGTTTATCTATAGAACAATAACCACTTATTAATATTTTTAATGAATTAAAATATGCTATTTGATGAACAATATGGTTTTAAGTTTTAAGGGGAAAAAGTGTGAAGAAATATGACAATAAAATTTTGAAGAATTAGATTTCATTGAAATAATTTTCCAATACAACTTTATGTTGAATTTGTCTTGTGTTATCTAATGATGATAAGTTCAACTCTTCTATTGTATATTCTAATTTTATATAAATTTAGATTTATGAAATAATTTATGGAAGCCGTGGTATATCGTGTATTTTACCAACGGCGATACCTTGTATCCATTGTAATTTAACCCCGAGCAGTAGCAAGGGGTAAATTCGCGGATTCAATGTTCGACTGTGGTAAAATATCAATATACAACGGCTTCAAATTTTTGTTTGATTCTAATATGGCAAAATACATCATTTTGGTTTTCAACTGACTTATAGAATCAGAAATTATATGGCATTATTTGTGTAAGTTTCTGTGACGTTCTTATGAAGAAATGAACTATAACGTCGTTAAATAGCACAGTGACTGTAATTTCGCCTGTGGTATATATATAAATTTTATCACGGGTCTTTCCCTATAGCTAATGAGAATTTTCCATAATTTCTGATTCATCAAGATATCTGTCCATTCGTAATTGACCTTCAATAAATGAAGAATTTGCTCAAATATCAATTCATTTCAAAAGTCTTGTTGTTATGTCACACATTACATTGAAGATTATTGTTATCTTACAAAGTCTTATCATTATTTAGCCCTTGCTTTGAGACAAAATGTTTTTGGAATAGAATTTTATTTATTATTTTATTGATCTTTATGGCTATGATTTAAGTATCTTTTTAGTATCTCTGGAACGGACAATAATGGCTTGCAGCAATAAACATCCCTTTCAGTAGACATTCCATTTACTTTCAATTTTTTTTATGCCCCCGTGAATCGAAGATTCAGGGGGCATATAGTTTTTGGTCTGTCTGTCTGTTTGTTTGTCTGTTTGTCTGTTTATCTGTTTGTCTGTTTGTCCACAAAAAACTTTAACATTGGCTATATCTTTTGAATTGTAAGTGATAGGGCTTTCATATTTTGCATGTGCATTCCTTGTGGCAAGACCTTTCAAACGATACCAAAATTTTGGACCTCGTGACCTTGACCTTGGCATTTGATGGACTTTTTGAAAAAAATAATAAACTTTAACATTGGGTATATCTTTTGAAAGGAAAGTATATGGCTTTCATATTTTGCATGTGCATTCCTTGTGGCAAGACGTTTTAATTGGTACCAGAATATTTGACCTTGTGACCTTGACCTTGGCCTGTGAACAACTGCATAAAAACTTTAACATTGAGTATATCTTTTGCATAGTTAGTGATAGGACTTTCATATTTTGCATGTGTATTCCTTGTGGGAAGACCTTTGAATTGGTACAAGAATATTTGACCTTGTGACCTTGACCTTGACATGAGACTATACGACAAAATTTCATCAGAAAAATGAAATTATATTGTTTTATTTCATATATATAATATAGAGACCTTCAACTCATTTATGAGAAAATATTGTAAAAAGATATTTTAAATTAATATTCAGCATATTTCCCTCATTTAAAATTTAAACTTTTGTATATCCTTTGAATGATATACGGTGTTTTATATTTCACAGGTGTATGTTATATGTCGCCCAAACTTATGTTTACTCTATTTCATATTATTTCTCAATTTCTTTTTATAGGTATTTATATATATACATATATATCAGTGATGATGGATGCTACTAAAAATAGATGTAATTCATATCTTCTATATATTTCTCCACTTCTTGGGAGAACCAGTATTGATACAGTATATGATCCTGATGCAATCAAATGATCAGATTACTAATAACACTGATCGACAGAAACACAATGAGTTGATTATAAATGTATCAAAAAAAGGGGGTTGAAATTGTTTTCTTAATAATGTTTGGATTATGATTCGAGTGGGTCTTTTGGATGACTTCTGTGTTTTTATCCAATTTCAATCATTATTTGTTGGGATTATACTTTTCATCTGATATCAGAATTTATTATTACTTAATAATTTGTCAGAAGCACATTAATAATTGTTCAATGTGCTAAATGTTTCTTCTTAACTTCTACTTGGGGGCATAAGAGTTTCACAAAACACATCTTGTTTATCTTTTGCCGTTTAATTGAATAAATGCAAGGACATTGCACCACGATTGTCTGTCGTACCGTTTTCAACCACAGAAATGTTTACGAATCGCGTATATAATAAATTCCCTTTTTTAAATACTGCCTTTCAGTTGCCTTATCCAAAAAGCCATTTTGTTGACATATATGCTGTGAATTACATATCAGCAAAGTGGCTAATTTATTCTGTCACTTATATTAAAACAATCTTTTTCGGTAAAGTTGTCTTTGAGCAGATCAACCGAATATTAAATTTATGCAACTTTCGGACATTCAAAATACTGTTATTCAAAATTTATAAAACGCAAAGTCTATGTTTTTATATCGATAAAACATGCTAGCGAGGACACAAGCAAACAGAAGATAATAATTTAGAATACTCTAACTTCATAGTTTTTGGTACAGAAATGATTAAGATTTTTTTTTATCACCCACAATCTTATCTCTGTCTTTCGTATCATAAAATAAAAAGCTATGCATGTATATTTTAATGAATCATCAAGTTACAGAAAATGAACGTATATTCTTTTAATTACAACAATGACGCTAAATGTTAGTTTCAGTTTTTTTTACCTTACTTTTTATTATTTGATTTCTATCGGATGTAGTTTTATATGAAGACCGTGATCAACCAAACATGCGTTAATAAATTGCTGTTATTTTACAAAAAAAGATCAACATTGAAACTTACGCAGGGACTCTTCCAGTTTTCCAATGGCCTCTGTCAACAAATTTCTTTCTGATTCATCAGCTGTATATTTTCGTATAGGTTCTAGTAGCAACGGTAATTTTGTAGTGTGTTGAAGGGGAGCAACCAACAAGTCATTTAATTGAAGCCTATTACACCGTGGATCCTGTTCGCACCACTGAAAAAGGATTGTAAATCAAAAAACCTCATTCATAATTTTTAAATAAAATTTCAGTACTGTAAATGTGAATTATACACCGTGTCTGATACTCTGTTTGATGTTATATACTCTGTTTGATGTTATAAGAAAACTCAAGGATTTTCTCTGGTCAATTTTTGAATAACAAGGATTTCAATTAAATGTGATTTTTTTTGAAAATTTAAGAGAAGTGATTTAAGAAAAAAAATGATAGTTTACCGGCATCCTTTTGGCGATGCCATCGGTTCAAAAATTTTGGGAACCTGAACTTCTCTGACTTTTCATAGGCTTAGCATGAACAATGATTATCCATTTATAACTGTTGCAAAATAACTCTAATAAAACACAAATTTGTCAGAATGCTACGAAAGAACTTACGGGAAAATTCAAACGGTCACTGGAAAAAAAATTAAGCTTTTAAAAATGGAAAAGACCAGAGAAGTCAGAAAATCTGGCAGAATTACATTAACATGACCAACTAACATCCTTATTACTGCGATATTCTAATTTCGACGCTTCGTGTCGTTATATTTTTTTCTATCTATTGAATGTAGCTAAATGATAATTATTCCAATATACTAAAAAAATGAAAAAAATTCAAACTTTATTGAGAATACAAAATACAAATATATCAAAGTTGGATAATAAACTATGAATGATACAAAATACAAAAATATCAAAGTTGGGTGATAGACTATGAACTTTGTTATGCTGTACACGTGTTTCAAAGAGTAACCTCTTATCAGCAGCATAAGAATCAAATAATATGGAGTGCCTTCATCCTCAGACAGGAGTACAGATTACCAAAAGTATCATGTTATTACCAAGGACATCCAATGAGTGCAGTGCATAGAATGAGGTCTCAGTATTTTTCCCTAATTATTTCTTTGCCTAATTTCAAATCCGAGTTTATTCACCAGTCCAGTAGGCAGTACTTTGGTGCTGACCCGGAAGCTAATTTCATTTAGAAATTTGCAATATGAAAATTTTATGTAAATTTTATTGAAAACTAAGGAGTATCTCCCTCTCTCAAAAGCTATGTCTTTAGCTGATTTTGGCTCTCCATTCTCTATCAGATTTTACCTGTTTTTCGGTTAATGGACTTCCATATGTTTTGGTTTAATCTGCACTGATGAGACATAAGTTGTTGAAATGCGCATATGCAGAAAATAAATTAACAGTAACTTCGGCATTTTGTTGCTATTAGATCATATTTTGTTATCTGTTCTCTATCAGTTTAAAACATCTTTGAGTTTATGATCTTCCAATTGTTTAGATTTCATCTGCACTGAAGAGACATAAGTTCGAAGTTGTCGAAATGGCCATATGCAGAAGCTAAATTTACAGTAACTTCGGTATTTTGTTATTTGGAAAATATTGGCATTTTTGCATCCATCAACGAAATATTTACCTTTTCAAATTCACAAAAGTCGTCATTTTTTCGAAGTTTTTCAAGTGCACTTGCAGTCTTTGAATAATTAACACAGTTTGTATGGAACACTCCTCCTTCGTTTGAAATTTGTGAGAACTGTAAAAATTGAAAAACCATACATATTTTCAAGACGTTTTCTGTATAATAATCCAATGTAAGCCATCTCTTGATGGTGACGTCGTGGCTACTTAAAAGTCATGTCAAATAATTTAAACATATTGCAGGCTATTTTCAATAGAAGTGTCTTACATTACACGATATCTAATCATATAGCTTAGAAGGTGTAATTACATCGTACAACAAAGTAAAATACAATTCTTTCAAATCTGGCTGGCAGAGACAAACGTTCAGACGAAGGATTACAAAAGAAGGTCTAATGATGATGTACATTCTGCATTGTATCTGTTTCATTACATTTAGTTAAGTTCTCATTATACAAAAGTATGTAAACCTAATTTCTCCTAAGCAACAATAGTGATATTGATTCTTAACGAATATATAGTACTCAATTTATTAATACGATGAATGATAGCTTTCTATTTATGCACATTAAGAATTTCAATAATAGCTTTACCCGCTCTAGTGCTTCCACAAGGCTGACTGTACTCCAGATAGTGTCTGTTGTCAAGTTTCTTAATAGTACGGATATCAAGTCTTTGCAAAATGTATAGCTTATCTAAAAAAAACAACATATTAATTCAGAATTACGCTTTTGGTAAAATGGGGTGTAGTTGAAGACGAAAAGTTTAAAGTGATTTTTATAACATGCAACAGTCACAAAGAATTAAACTTAAGGGACACAAAATTTCATAGTTTAATGCACTTTACATAAGCAATACGAGGTGTCAAAAATCACTCTTATTCAACATGGCAAATCATGTCTAACTAGCTGAAATAAGTACAGAATATTGCTCCTTGAAATTGACAAAGTTAGTCACACATGGTTTATTTTTGTCTTGACGTCCAATATGTCAAAGAAGGTGTAATGCCATACAAAATTAAATAATTGGTTCTCAGGCCATTTTTCATTAAAACTGATGAGGGAGGGAGGTGTTTTTTTATCTTTTTATCTGCCAAAAAATAGATGAGGCAGCTTTTTACATTGTAAAAACCACCAAAAATGTAGTGAGAGAGGTGATTTTCATCTTTATTTTATTGAAATGTGAAAAAATAGGGTCAATGAGGGGCCTTTTTCAAGCCTCTAACTAGATGAGGGAGGGCCTGTGAACCAATAATTTTTTTTTCATGGCCTAATGAACAAGCAGGCCTACCGTCACATTAGAAACCATACATATTGTGGATCTATATAGAGACATCAGCAATCAGTTGAGAAACGGTGATGGCCGACTTATATAAATGTTGACTGCCAGTAATAGTATGGCGGTGAGATCAACTTTTGTGTTCATATCCTTTATTAAACTACCGATATATGATGATAGTCAAAATGTTTTCAGACAAGTAGTATATATTGATACGCAATAGCACTGTCATGGTTCATCAATGCATGAAGTGCAAACGTTAAAACGATAAAAACTCGGGACAGCCAGACTTTTTAATTCATCGATTCATCTATTAAGCCTTCAAACAAGACCGTTTGTATTTGTAAAGAGTATGTTTTCATTTTATTATAAACAATTTAATAAAAGAAATAAGTAAATCACTCACATAACACAGATCGTCTAGATTTCCAAATATTTCCTCTGGTTCGGCGTACATAAGATGGCCCTCAACTTGTACTTTTTTCAACGGTTCCATGAAACACTGTTAAATATATACATGAATAAAAATATCGCAATTGTATTGAAATGTTGTATATACTTTAATTATGACACAATTTATTTGTAACTAGACTAGAATTTGGTGTGCAAGAAATGCAGATGAAAATGGATATCATAAAAAATTTCAGTTTCTTTTTATTTTTGCCCTCATTTATTAATAAATTTGTATTTATATTCCCGGTGTTTATCAGATAGATAAGGCAATTACAGTTCTGTACCTAAGCATATATTTTTCAGAGTGCATATTTAACATTTGAAAGTGGAACTTCAGACATCACAAATGCCATAAAAACTAAAAAAAAATGTAAAAGCCATAACAAGATAAGATTGTGATGATTCTAACGAAAAAATCGCTTTTGAATTGGAAAGAAAAGAGTTAATATATTTTCAAAACATAAAATAAGAGTAAGAACGGATATAAAGTAAAAATAAGAAACCATTTCTGTATACCTACATGTTTCAGGACCATTAGATGATCTATAAGGAAGTTACATTCACATGTAAACAATTCCCAGATTGCCTCTCGTCTTTTCCTTTCAGTTTCAGTAATCTGAATTGGTTTGGTGTTATTTTCTGTTTGTGCGATAAGATCACTCCAATGCACGGTCTGAAATGCAAATTAAAAGATTTTTACAGACTCAAGATTCTCTCAATGAATGCAGACAAAAATATAGACACAAATTGGCCATACATATTCATCTTTGTTTCTGGTTCTCAAAAAATACATGTTTCTCCTGCTTTTAACATTACAAGCTGGAATAACTTGTGTCTAATCATATTTATTCATTTGCAGTATCATATTTTTAAACTTGACTAAATCTTAATCTTTGTTCTATAGCTTTCAGTTCATCGATACGATTATATCTTTTCACTTTAGCAATATAATGATGATAAAACCTTATAAGCCGCTAACTCTGCATCTTGAAAATGGGATGGTTTCAACTTCAACAACACATCTCCAAGCTTCGTCAAGGACTCTCTACTTCGAGTTTTCATCTAAAATTAAGTATAAATAGTCAAAATGCAAGTAAACAAAATAGACGTTTATTCTTAATGTATCAAAAGAAATTGTGTGTATAGTGAGTAAAAGTCTTGCAACGTAACCACAAGTTGTGATTTGAAAAGATTATGAAGGCCAAACTATTAGATCTATGATGTCATGTGGTTTCTTCCTGGTACTTTTCATGTATTCGTACAGATTATATTTTTGTGAGAAACAAAGCTTGCTGTACTCTGTAAATGTCAACATGTAATTTGTTTCTTCATTTCAACGATTGCAGGAAAAAATTTTGATACTAATAAAATTATTGTCAACTGCCTATAACAGTAACGTCTTACTGGTTTCTGTTGTGTAAAAATTTAATTCCACTTAAAATTAAGATAACAGTTTTATATACCTCTTCCACAATATATACTGACAAAATTCTTGGAAACTTTTCTTTTCTATGCAATCATCATATAATTGTTTGATTTTTTGTATATCAATGTATATTTGTATATCTATTTCCTACCCACCTAATGTTCATCGTGTACTATGTTACAACCCTAGATTTCCTACGAGGAGGAATGACCCGGTTACCGAAAGCTATATTTTTATAAAGCCTAGGTGGTCGAGTGGTCTAGGGCGCTGGACATAGTGCAGGTGCAGGCCATAGATGACAACAAAGCAGGAGTTCAAATCCAGCCGAAGACCTTGCTGGGTTTTCCGATGTTAACAGGTTTAAAAAGATGATTTTCATCACTGTTGGCATTCGAAGTCATATATTCTACCTTTGCAGCTCACCTTACAAACACATTATCATGCATATTATATAGAGCTGTGTGCAACACTATTATCTATATACCTTATGTATCTTACCTATTGCAACCTTATCCTTCTTCTATCCATTTCCTACCCACCTAATATTCATCGTGTACTATGTTACAACCCTAGATTTCCTACGAGGAGGAATGACCCTGTTACCGAAAGCTATATTTCTATGTAGCCTAGGTGGCCGAGTGGTCTAGGGCGTTGGACATAGTGCAGGCGGTGTTGCCATAGATGACAACAA
>MJUU01047957.1:13044-55681 GCA_002080025.1 Modiolus philippinarum | reverse complement strand
AAGATATTGC
The DNA here is from genome assembly GCA_002080025.1 of Modiolus philippinarum. Classification (NCBI taxonomy): domain Eukaryota; kingdom Metazoa; phylum Mollusca; class Bivalvia; order Mytilida; family Modiolidae; genus Modiolus; species Modiolus philippinarum. Next base: position 55,671 of record MJUU01047957.1, on the reverse strand, counting down.
AAGGTTCGAAATACAATCGGCTTTCGGGTCAGCACCGAAGTACTGACTACTGGGCTGGTGAATACCCTCGGGGACTAACAGTCCACCAGCAGTGGCATCGACCCAGTGGTAACAAATAACTAAATACCGAAGTTACTGTAAATTTAAATTCTGCATATGCGCATTTCGACAACTTATTTCTCTTCAGTGCAGATAAAATCTAAACGTTTGGAAGACCATAAAGTCAAATATGTTAAAAAAAACTGACAGAGAACAAATGCCTAATATGATCTAAAAGTAAAGCCAAAATCAGCTAAGGACAGAGCTTTGCATGAGGGAGATACTCCTTAGTTTTCAACAAAATTTACAGTCCACCAACAGTGGCATCGACCCAGTGGTAACAAATAAAAAGATGATAAAAAAGCCAAATAATTAAAAGATTATATGTTCTTGCACAAGATTGAACTTGTTTTCAACATTTGCAAGAGGCAGTTTGGATATTTCAACCATTATCTTTTTTGTCTTGACATTGTCGTGTAAGTAAGAGAGATAAAGTCTATAGTTAATTGTTCGTTTTATAGCCCAGATTGATTAAATCGGACGGATACAATTAAAAGTACCCTCCATGATGTCTCCCAAAGTTATTTTTAAACAGAAAAGTATGGCTATTCTGAAATTTTATATCTAGATCTTCATTGATTTTCAAAAAACACTCGTTGGTTTTATATTTATTATCTTGCCTTCCCAGACATTTAATTACTTAGGAGCAAAACCGTATGGCAGATGTCATGATAAATTCTGTACTGGTGACCTTACTGAATGGTTATAGCAATGAACGACGGTTACTATAGGAAATACAAAGAAAGTCTAAATAAAACTGTCCTAAAGCATTAGTATGGGAAATAAGAGTAAGAGATACGATATAAACATATTACAAAGATTGCGATTTTTCTAGAACTATCAAAATCGGAGACCGAAGGTTTTCTTAGTTTCGAAAAGTTTTGGATTAAACTGTTTAAGATTCTATTGGATATAATTTGATTGAAGAATGACTTCCGGTCATAGACTTAGGCTAACTTCTGCAACAACAAGGCCATCTATCATTTTACAGCCTTGACACATACACATTTCAATATGATTTATTTTTTAAGATTACAGTTTGTCATATTCTTAATTTTTCAAGACAGTGATCTTTAAGTTAGAAGTCTTCCTCTTTTGGGATGTATTTGTACGTTTATTAGACTATAGAGAAACAGCATAGAGAAAGGGGAGGCTTGGGAACCCATAAACAGGCATACCCCTACCGCTAAGTTTTGCTACTGCCGATACCAAGTCCAGCTATCTGGGGTTAGTATTGCTGTTTACGTTTGTCTCTTGTCACTTTTGGATTGTTGTTTGTGATTGTGATTTTCACCCATTGTAGGTTTTTCCTGTAATTTTAACTTTTTCAAGCACGTTTTATGTCTGCAGACTGCATTGTTGCAGATTAGAGGTATATTTTTAAATTTCTCTTTAGTTTATTAATCTTATTTCTAATGTATATAGGCTTATACACTTTAGATTGATCAGTTTTTAATCTTTATACATGAAACTCCGCTTCATCAAAAGCGCATGATACATCGGTCAGTTAATTAGGGGAAGTTAAGGTTAATGAAATGTAACAACATTGTTATATCGTTATTTCATCAAAACTACATTGTAATAGACATTTTTATTTTTCATCGTCAAAACCGAAACCGAGACTGAAACCGAAACCAGTATATACAGAAATAATTGAGTTGTTTAACTGATCAATTGTTTAGCTTTCTGTTTGAAATCTCCATACTTGACTTTCAATTCTTAACACAATGTAGTAGAAGTAACTGGAATTTGATAATGGAATACACAATTGTTATTTTTTGCTACAAAAGTTTTTTTTATCAATTTTGATACTTTGTTATACGACCGAAAAAGTTATGACGCACTCATTGTTGTCAGGGTCGGCGTCTGTGAGCAGCATTACTTTGATTCTAGTAAACGGATCATTATCAAATTTTGGTATAATATTTATTGGCATACGCGTAATATGTTTTCTTTAGTTTTGGTAAAAGGGCCAAAAAGGAATGAAACTCGATGTTTGACTGTCCAATCTTTATTTTTATCGGATTTTTATTGGAATTTTTCTGTTTTCCTAAGGAAATTTCAAATCATCGAATTGCGATAAATATATCTCACGTGAAAGCCCCACAAATGCGGAATACTTAGTATTTCGGTCAAAAACTATGGTTTTAATGCAAAATATCAGGTATTTCGCACGAGATCTTTTGTTTCCGACCGGGATATATAATACTTATCAAAATACTTGGTACTTTGCCCGAAAACTGCAGTTGAACATAATTGCACTTTAACGCAAATTATAGTTATAGCCATGAGACATGAGACATCGCAATTTGGTGTTTTAAATACATCCAATCAGAAACGGAAACCGCTACTCTGAAATTAATCAAACCAATTAAAATTGTTTATCCTGTTTAAAGCTTTTAATTTTCTTTTTTATTCAACATTCGCAAATTTGCTATATATAATAGTAATCAAATAGACTGGTGATTGCATGGTCATGATAACAAAATACCGGGGTTACTGTGAATTCGAAAGGATTCGTTCTTGACTTCTTAAGTTCACTTTAACAGTTGTAAATTACTTAATTTTAGATTTGCGTCAAAAATAGTTATTGAACTTAAGGTTTAGTAAATAAGACTTTTAGTTTGTGTTTTATCTATGCTAAAATTCAAGAAATTAATTTATCGCAACTTACAAAACTCCTTCAAAAGGATACCTTGAAATAAATCTTCTAAACTAAATTGCTTTGGTTGTGTTCAAACAATAACTTATAACCACAGACTTAAAATCTTACTTTAAATACCTTGTTGATGCTAAAATTCATGAAATTTGTACATCGCAACATATATAAGATTAATCTTAACAAAACTGAATTCTTTTGGTCATTTCTAAAGGTTGAAGGTAACTGTCTACGACTTTTCAATAGCAGTTGCTATGGAGCACTACCGCAATGGAAGGGGAGGTTTGGCATGCAATGAATCCGGATTAACCCATCATTTCTTTTGAAGTGCGTGTACTAAGTAAGGACCATTGTGGTCAACAATTTTTCCGGTGGTTTCCACATGATTTGTCTTCTTGTTTCATGGACTTTGGCTCGTGACAACTCTGTTCGATAATTTTGTTATTTCCCACGATGCAGAACTTATGTTCTCCTTTAAGACCCTTTTCATTGAAGAATTCATGAAATTTGTATATCGCAACATAAATATAAGAATTATTTGCCTAACAACAAATTATGTATGTAATTTATTTTTCATGATTACACACAAAAAGCAAAGTTTGAATCAAAAGTGTAGAATTAATTACATTTTTATCATTTAATGCCTAAAGTCTAATAACTGCTATAATATTGCATTATAATAAATATACTGTATTTATTTCAAAACGAAAGTTTAACTTTTCAGCCCATCATACACTGATTATACATGCAATAAAGAGAAAAAACCCGAAATTCCTCCTGTATAATATGGTTTCGGTCACGGTTTCGGTTTCGACTATGAATAGTAAAAATGTCTATAAGTATCTTTTAAATGGTACTCTTCACCAAAAAAAGTAAAGCAGAAAACAGTAATAGGGTAAAGCTCGCAAATGTTTTCTGAATAGTTGGTAATTGGGTGAGGACAATTCTCTGAAATACATGTATTGGTATTCAAAAAAGTTACTTTGTACTCTGACAAGCATCTTCCTCTAAATGATATAACCAGTGATTTGTCAAATGATGTCGAAAGGGTGTTTAAATGCGAATAGAAATTTTCTTTGCATCCTACTTTTATTTGTACCTAGAAACCTAATCGTCATAAGACAAAAAATTAAATCAAGCACATTGTTAAATAATGGACTAATAGTATCTGTCTAAACAGATACCTATTTTCATTTTTAGAAGTAATGTGACAGTTTTGGACAAATCATAGACAAGTAAATAATAAAAAAAAGACAACCAGAAAAGACAAGAATAAAATACAACAGTACGGTTAAAATCTATAAACATAGTTTGAAATAAAAACATGAAAGAGAGCAATTCGCTTCGAACCGGCTCTTTGTTCAGGGCAATAAAAAAGAGACGTGCATTTAAACATAAATATATAAATCATCTAAAAAATAATTTGAAATAAAACATGTGAAAGGATTCAATGGATGTAGTAGTAAGATATCTGTGAATGACAAAATACTGGTTACTATAGATTTAGCGTCGGCAGATTATAAATTAATTAGTAATGTCTAGAAAGATATCTTTCAAGAAATCGTCTTCATACAAATAAAACAAATACCCCTTCATAATGCAGTAGATACATTGAAATGAATGATTAAGACATTTCAGACTTGGAGAACAATAAAAGCGTGTTCCATTGCTTAGTTCTATCATATATTTGAAGAGACTTTGTTTCATGTCCAATTACTCCATACCCCTTCATTGTTTATTTGGGAATCAGAAGGAGGCAGGCAGTTACTATAAAGACTGGTCCATAAACTAAAGACCAACGTCTTCATAACAAAAACACGTATTAGCACTTGGTTAATATTAATACATGTTAGTTTTTAGCCTCGATATTTGTGACTCAGTGTTATAACGTAGGTCACAAAAAAAATACTTCTTCACACTATAATTAGCTGTAGAATAAACAAAACAAAAAGAAAGAAAAAAGCCCATTGAAACTTACAAACTTTCGGAATGAAAATGACTGTCGATTCTTCTTGTTCTCTAAAATAAAAAAGCGTCAAGAGCTTATGTATAACTATCAAGTTTTCTATGATCAATGCAACAAGAAACAATAATTTTTTTAGCCACTAAAGTTTGTTTTTACTCTACCGGATTTGACTTTACTACTGGGGTTGACATCTTCAACACGGCGGCTGTCTTATAAGAAGCAGGAGATGCTTACTCTACCGGTGCATCTGATCTCACCTATAGTTTTTATTGGGTCCGTGTTGTTCATTTTTGTATATGTGTGTGTTTTCATTTTTCTTTTCTGTGCCGTCCTCATGTTATGTGTTTGGTTCTTTGTTTTTCCGATGTTGCCATTTTCTATGGATTGTTCGTTTTAGACTGACGGTTCTCACTTACTTTAACGTAATGTTGTGCTATTTCAGTTTTCGTTGGATGTCATGCTAAATAAATGAATTATCATTTTGACATGCTTTATTGGGTTATACAAGAGTCGTCTTGCTTATAAGACTTTTAGTGTCCGGTTTCTGAATTCTATTTTCATTGCATTCTTCTGACTCGGAGACACACTCGGTTTACTGGATTTAAAAGAATGGACCTTTAAAAAATAAAATTTCCTGTAACTTTCAAAAAAGCCATGTTTATTCGTACATATACTTTCGTTTCTAGCTAATTGGATATGATGTACACTATATGACTACCCGCGTGCGTCTAATATCAAGGAAAAATGACATACTTGAACATAAATCTCAAAGTCAGATTTTCTATTTTGTGAGTGTGAGATGTATATACAACTAATCACATGTAAATAGTATAAGATTACTTTTTACAATATTTGAATAAATGTATCAACTTATAATTTACCTATCACTAAATTTATAATTGATTCCATGCCAAATAAATTCTGAAATGACAGCAAATACACATCCAAACCGCAAATTTCTGTTAGACCCAAACAAAACAATTCAGAAATTTCTAATGGGTTTTGGTTGAATTCAGTGTCGAAAAAATAAGTTGCCTTCCAAAATGATGACATTACTTACCATCAAGTTGTCCTCCTTGGTCCCGAGTTCTGTAAAAGTCTGATATCGTATTTCTCTTTAAGAGCTTTTTCCTCTTTTCCCGCAACATTTGTTCCCTTTGGTAGTTATTGTGTTCTAAATCTTCAGAACTTTGTCTACGTATACGTCTAGTAGAAAGTGGAAATAAAATTAGTTCAGTTTATAACAATCAACGACATTTAAATTTGAAAAAAAAATTGCAAAATATTTTAAACAAAGGCACAGGATAGAGTGAAACAATACAATACTGGAATAGCGGATAACTGTTGTTTTGCACATGAGCATTTCGACAACTTAATAAGATAAAGATCAACATTTGGAAGATCTGAAAGCAAGAAGTGATTGCAGACAAAAAAAAATGAAATAAAGGGCCTAAAAAGTGGAACCACATTCAGCAAACGATATAGAGCTTAAGTTTTGCATGATAGTGTCCTTTGTTTTATAAAATAGTTAATCTTTAGATATTGTAACGTTTTGAATGATCGCTTTTCAGATCAGCACTGTAGTACTGGGATACCTCCAGGGACTGACAGCCTGACATCATAGACATCGACTTAGTGGTAATAAAACAATAAAATATCAAAATTGTAGTTAATTTAAATTTTGCAGATGACCATTTCAAAAAATAATGTCTCCTCAGTGTAAATAAAAGGCAAACATTTAGACACTGTTGTGTTGTTGTTGGGTTTTTCTGTTACCTTAGATATATCCAATCCTACTGTCATTTATACTTTTGTGAGGACGAGTTCCTATAAGTGTCAAAAATGAGGTTATTTTAAGGACTGAATAGTTGCATGTTAGTAGTTCTATCAATAATAAACTCTCAGATTATTATCCAGACTAGCCTTTTCCTATGAGTACAAGGGAGGTCAAAGTTCACACTTTTGTTCATTTCTTTGGCAATTCATGTAAATCGTGTACTTTTCGATCGCTACTTTCCAAATAGGTACGTTATTTATAACAAAATCGATGAAATTAAGTGTTAATTTCAAAATTATAAGTTTACCGTTGACCACTGCAGAATTCGGGCTAATTCATGCGATTTGTCGAATTTTCAAAAGCCTTTTCAAAGTTTTGAGATCAATGTCTTTATTGTTCATATAACCACAATTTGATTTCAGTCTCGATATATGAATAATAAAATATGACTGAAAACTGGCTGTGGTTGTCTATATCATTTGCACTTTTATGAACTGACCAACCACAGGAAATCTTTTAATGGGTCGCTCCATAAAAGTGCAAATGAAATATGTAATGCCATCATTTATCCAACTTTTTGATAAATTATACATTAAAGGTAAAAATTAAAAGTTGGATAAGTGGGAAAAGGTAATATTACTAAAACAACAAACACTAATTAGAGCTTGGGTCAAGTGTTGGACAAAAAATATGCCAGAAAATTAGTCCATGTGAAAATTAGTCTCAATTGTATTTATTTAATGTGTAGTATGTAGTTAAATTTAGAGTTTTTTTATCAGTCACCATTTTTAAACTTTTGTTCTTCTTGTTTTCTTTTTATTTTGTTTTTTTTTTGTTTTTGTCTTTCGGAGTTTATTTTTGTTTTTATTTCTTTGATTGTACTAAATATTAATAAAAAAAAAGAAATATCTATTTTTATTTTTTCATTTATTTGTTCTCATATAAATCAGACATGATTACAATATTAACATAAATATCAGTATGCAAACAACTTTCATTATATATATCAATGCTTATAATAAAGGTATAATAGAGTATTGTAACATTTCATACGTTTATAAACATCACTAATATTACAAAACAGCACTAGTTAAACACAAAGCACGATATACAGAGAACAAAACAAATTATTAAATACAAATGTCACATTACTGGAGTTTCAATAGGTGGGACACGGTATCTGTATAGTGGTACACATCTACTTCTTGCTCAAGTCGTTGTTTCTGTCGTTGAAGTCTGCTGTCGAGGATCCTGTATTTCAGTTTTCTTGTCTTTCTTGTTCCACCGGCTGCATACTGGATGAGTCTGATCTCGTTCGCTGCTTGTGTATCTTGAAGTTTCTCTATGATGATATACAGGTTTGGGTGTGCTTTGTGAAGTTGGTTGTTGAGTTTGTGGTGCCATCCTTCTAAGTGGTTTGTTATTCTTGGTCCAACTGTTGAGTAGTGGTTCCATCTTGCAGTCTCCATCTCAATCCATTGCTCGGTTATGTAGTCGTTGAATCTGGTTACTTTGGCGTCGTCAGTTTCGAAGTCGTCAATAGCGTGGAACCATACATCTTCTACTTGGTGAATGGGTACTAGTGGTAAAGCTGAAGCTCTCCTGACGTGTTGGTTGAGTAAGTTGTTGTTGGTATACTGGTCGACTAGTCCTAGTTGTTGTACTTTCTTCCATATACGTTTGCAGTAGTGGAATAAGCATCCTTTGATGGATGCATGTGGAAATGCTGCCTCTGCTGCGTTGCGTGCTGATGACTCGAAGTCCAGAAAGATGGTTGTTGGGTTGAGTGGTGTGTTGTTGTCTGCTGCTTTTGTCTTAACAATATCGAATAGCCGTTGGTAGGTGATCTGACATTTGTCTGGCAGGAAGGCGAATATGAGTGGAAACATCTCGTCGTCTATGAGTGCATGGAGTGTGTAAAGCTGTTTGAATAGGACTGGACTGGCATAGAAAGTTCCATCTCCAAATATTGTGTTGGTGCTACTGAGGTGTCGTAAGTTGTCTGTAGTTCCAAACATTAGTATTTTGTTTCATTCACATTTTTCTTTTTTTTTAATTTTGAATTTAAAGTAATATTACAAAATTTACCCTTTTCACCAATAAAAAAGCTATATTTATTGATTCAGTTTTTTTGTTGTTCTTTATCTAGTTTTTTATTCACGTTTTTGCTTTTAAAATTGTGATTTTGTTTTTATTTTATTGTTTGTACTGAAATTTAATTTAAAATCTAGTAACTTGTCACTTCTTTAAATTGTCAAGAATTTTGATCCATATTCTTTAAATTAAATTCAAATTCACACATATGTTTTTTTACTTTTATCAATTTTGATCCATGGAACAAATTTTTGTTAATTAATTTGCTACAACATTAGTCTCAAGTACTAAATAAACATACCCCTAGGCAATTAAATAAAATTTTGGATAACTGGGAATAGTGATTTTTAAAAAGTTGGATAAATGGGAAGACACCTCATGGATTTAGTATTTTGACACATTCAAGACTTTACAACTGAATTATTTAATCATTTCAATTTTAAAACAAATTTGTCTCATTGAAATATGGGGAGTTACCTCCCCTCAAAGTAGATAGATTTAACTATCGCTTCAAATGTTAACCAAAATATATTTCGACTGGAGTTACAAATTATACAGACATTAAATTTCATGAATATTTTGAGTTGGTAAATACTTGGCGTCATATTTTAAACTGATAAAAACTGAATTTGTATGACTTTATTGATAAACCTGCCCAATTTACCAATCAAATCATCAATACCGATCATTCATTAATTATTTAACAATTTATATTTTTAAGCCTCTTGGATTTGTTTCAATCTTGGATTAAAATTCAAATGTAGTGAACAGAAATTAAGTAGCAGCAGCTTTTCAAATTAGGCTGCATTTTCAGAAAATGTGTTGCGCTTGCAATGATGTACTTGACATATCAAGCAAAACAAAATGGGGTTTTAACCGTACTAGAAGTTAAAGCAAAAGTTCTGTGCAGATTTGTACTACAAAGAAACAATTATTGCAAGAACACTGGTTCATTTTGATTACTTTCGTTACAAAGTGTAGCGTTACCGCATTTTAAAAAAGAGATGTTGCATACTTTCATTAATAATCATGGTAAAAGCACTCGTCAAATTGACTATTAATTTATTTGTAAATCACGATTAAGCTGTTGGACTAACGTATTAATCTTATCTCATAGAATATCACAGGTTCCTCACTGTGTTGAAGACCGTACGGTGACCCCTAGATGCTTTGTTTTGAGTAGTTTTAACCTGGATATGGGATGTTGTCTCCTTGACATTTACCCCATTTCCTTTCTTTTTCATAATAAAAAATGTTTGTAAATTGTTAGAACGAATTTGGCATATTTTGGCCCTGAAATCTACTGAAAGCCATAACAAACCAATAATTTGATATAAATATTTTAGTTCTAAAACTGTTTTACAAAAACAAAATAGATGATTAAAAATCAATGATTGTCGTGCCTGCAGCAAGGCAAGCAAAACAATTTCTATTTCCTTTTGACAATGTTTGACGTGTCAAACTGTCCCGATCCCTATTGGTTTATTTATTTATTTTTTTGTAATATCAGACTCTCTCGTTTTGCTTTTGCCCTTTTTGTGCCTCTACCAAGTCGTGCTATGTCGACCCTCGTGGTTTTCGTTTATTTTGCGTGTCCATAAAAAGTAAAACTATACCAACCGTTTGTTGTGCCCTTACCGGACCAAGATTTATCGATTCTCATTCTTTCTTTTTTTTAATCTTGTTTGCTTTGAATGTACCTTGTCGGGTTTTACTGAACATCTGTTGTTTTGACTTTGTTTTGTGTTCTTCAACACATCAGACCGTACCAATCCTTTGTGTTTGTTTTATAACACTGCCTGTACCATATCAGACTATAACATACCCCTACCGTTTGGCATGAAATATTTACACATTTCGGTACTAGTCCATGTGATAGTTATTTTATGGTTCGGTTGTTGTGTAAATTGATATTTGTGATTTTTTGTTTGTTTGCTGAGAAGGCATATCAGAGTATAGTATTCTCCTATCGTTTTAGCATGCATTTCTTAACCACTTCTGTACTAGCCAAGGTAAAAGTTTTATGGTTAATTCAATATATACTGCGTGCCAATGAAAATGCAACATTTAATTGTTAGAATTTTTTTTCGCACAAATAACAATTTACAACAAATCCAAATGCCAAAGGCTTTAAAAATAATTTTCCGCATGACTGATTTTTGAAACCACGCCGGCCAAAAAACATGCCATGAAAGTGACAAGAATGGGGTTTGGGCGCGGATTACGCATGATTGGTTTTCTTTGGTGTCAACTACAAAGCTTAACCCCGTGAAAAACATTTTCCCATCTCAAAGTTTCGGGACCGGTTGTCATTGAACCCATGAATGATAGGGACTTTAAACATTCCCTAGGTTGTTTCTCAAAATGTCTTCTTTTCCAATTTACAGACATTACTTTAACGTTTATCTTCTGTGAACCACGATGAATCGGTTTTAAATTTTGTCAGCTTCTTTTAGAACCTTTTGGGATCATTTGTTCAAATTTCCAAATCATTTGAAGTGTAGAATTGAAATTCTCACAAATCATTATTTTCACCCAAAAATTCAAAACATTGCCATTTTTGACAAATTTGAGCTCGAAAGAACTACTTGACAAAATTGGAACTCAGAATTTGAAGAGTGGGGCATTTTGTCTTCAATTTTTCGTCAGCGTCATTGAAATTTCTCAGACAATTTGCAAATTTTGATTTTGACCACTTAATCAAACGTTGATGCTGTGGCAAATTTTCAAGAGTGGAATAAAAATGCATGGATACAAAACTTTAAGCAGACACTTGGCTTAGTAATTTAGCAAAGAGAAATTTAGCTTCACATAGTAGATTTCTAAAACATAATTATCAGGTATTGCGTTTTCATTGGCGCTCAGTATATGTGTACTAGTTTTGTTTGCTGAGACGGCATGGCTTGTTCTTGTAGGTCTAATTTAAATACAATTTCAATTTTTATTAACAACATTTATCAAAACAATATAGTGAAAATGAGTTATCATATACCTGTTTTCTTCCTCGTCACATGATGTGGCGTCTGATGACATGCCAGTTGGAGAAACGTCTCCTACGTTCTGTAATGAATATTTCATACATTTAGTAAGTAAGCAGGGTAACCTAATTAGAACAAGTCTTATTTTTAAGAGGCCCCCTAAAATTAACATATAAATAGCAAATTTATAAATCAAGCATATCAACAATGCACAATAATTAATATAAATACAGTTGTATGACGTTTACCATCATATTTAGCATTTGCTTAAAAGTAACCAAAACAATGTTGTTTGAATATTTCCAAGGGATTAGCACAATGGAGAAACGTTGATAATCTATTCCATATTTCTACTGCAGAATAATGGAATGATCATCTATAAAAATTGTATTTTGTGTGGGTAAGAATACATCACAAATGAAGGAAGAACGTAAGCAGTTAGATGAAGCATCTTTCTACAATAGCAGATATTCCGGTATCATCCCATTTATACATTTAAATATATTTTTGGTGCTCTACTCGCTCAGTAGATGATAACCATTTCAGGAAAAAAATATTACTTTTAGTTGTGTATATAAATCGTTATCTATCAATAATTCTTAACTCGTAATACACTAATTAAGACTTTCCTTTTTCATATTTGTAAAACTTTTAATGTTTATTCGTTCATTGGGCATAGCTATCTTCTCTTCGTGTCCGCCTTATTAACCAAAGCTTCAAAACATCAATAGTTGTAGTTGAGTTACTACCGGTCACCACCGCAATGGAAGGGGGGGGATTTGGTGCGCCATAAAACCGATTTAATCATCATTTCTTTTAAAATCCCTTTACCTAGTCAGGACTGTTTCGATCGAAAATGTTTTTCGTGGTTTTCCCTTTACTTTTTCTTTTTGCATCTCTGACTTTGGCTCTTGGCAATTTTATTCGGTAATTTTGTTATAACCACCATTTTCAACGCTACTGGTACCACTGCTCACATAGTTCTTGTGAACATGTCAAGATTATTTCCTTAGCAGATAACGAAAAATCGGTATAGTACTTGGAACGATGTCAAGAAGTGGTCGTAATTTTTTCTCTCTGTGAAGGCTATTATAAAAGTGGTCATAATTGGTCATTATTCTGAAAGTGGTCATAAATGGTCATAGTTTTAAAAGGTCCATAAATGGCCATGAAATGGTGCTGATGCAATATTTGTAAACTGCAAACATAACTTTCGAGTGCACTTCACTTTCGTTCAAAATGAGGGGTTTGCTTTATAAAAGCAATAAACATTTAACATCGTATGATTCTTGGCTTCAGTAAAATTTGCATAGCAATAATATTGATGCCTTCGATAAATTTTAATTGCAGAAAATATGAAGGCTTCAACATAGTGGGTCTCAATATTATATAAAATATAGAAAACGCCCCCTTTTATTTGTTTTTGGCCCGATTACAGTAAGTTTCATCTATCATTTTGAATACAGAAAATGTGCTTTTTGTTATATGGTTTGGTCTAAACATCTTATATTTGCAACTATTCACAAAATATGAAAAGGGACTGGGAAAAATATATATACCAAAAATCTTCTCAATTTACAATATATAACACAAAATTACTTTGCATACAATGACGTCACACCACAGTATTGCTTTCATCGATATATATCGAATTCAGAAATATAATGTTTTGTTAAATGTTTTTGTCAAATACATGCAGAATATTAGATGCATCAATATCATATCAAATACACAAAATGTCCCTTTTGTAATATGTAGTGATCAAATTGCAGGAAGTTCCAGCATGGTGGACAATATATCACATAGAATACAGAAAATATGCTATGGTAATTTTAAAGGCAATCGTCGATATCATATATCCCTTTTAACATGTTATTTGGTTAAACTGCCGAAAATTGATATTGATATTATTTTGGATACAGAAAATATGTATCACTTGGGTACCAAATAATGAGAACGGCGGATGACATTTAAACTAACAGCTTTTCGTTTAAAGGAAAAATAGTAATATTTTATGTACACAATATATGCGTACTGCATTTTTTCTTTGGTCTATTCAAAAACGTCCTACGGAATAATTGATAGGTACATAGTCGAATTATATTGATCAGAGTAAGATTTCTAAATTCCCACATCTAAACATCTCATGACAGAAGTTTGTTGTATCGTATTGCATATTCCAAATGAAAGTAAGTGAAAACCTAACCGTCAGTATAAAAAGAACAATTCAAGGACAATGGCAACGTCGGAAAAACAAAGAAACAAAAACATAACATGAGAACAGCACAGAAAAGAAAATGAAAACACGCACATATACAAAAATGAACAACACGGACCTAAAAAAACCATGGATGAGATCAGGTGCACTGATAGAGTAAGCATCTCCTGCTTCTTATAAGACATCCACCATGTTGAACATGTCAACTCCGGTAGAGGAAAACAATCTTTAGTGGCAAAGAGAAAGATCTGTTGTCATCTGGGAAACAGATATCCCATAGCGGTCCACAAGATCGTAATGTCGACCGTAAAACTTCTGTAGTGATGACCTCAAGTTATAGGCAACATACCCTTGCTTAAGTAGCCTATTTGTAAGCAACCGAGCTCTATCAAGGTAGTCACTGTATCGACCAAAGGCCCTTGAGTAGCGAATGAATTGGGAGAATAAATTCCGTATGCCGGTGCTTTTGGAATGTTGCTACAAATAAAAAGGGAAGTTGACTATTGGAAAAGTGAAGTCATCGCGTTTGTCATATAGTCTAGTTTGTAGAGTACCTCTGTTGTCAATTTCAAGATAAAGGTCAAGTAACAAGGCTGATGTGGACGTATCTGTAGTATCCTTAATTTCGAGCTCTTTTGGATAGATAAGATAAAGAAAATCACCAATGCGAGGATTGTTTAGTGATAAAATATCATCTATATAACGGAAGCTGAAATAAAAGACTGGGCCAGTTTTTTATCGTTATTTTGAAGAAGCCCTTCGATGAATTCAGCTTCATATGAGTGGAGAAATAGATCGGCTAAAAGAGGTGCACAATTTGTGCCCATTGGAATTCCGATAGTCTGTTGAAAAACAAGTCCTCCAAACTGGATTAGAAAACAAGACCATAGGCGACTTCAAACTTTGTCACACATATATTTCTGAATAAACGTTTTATTATTTTTTTTTAATTATTTTTACCACAGTTTATGGATTTGAAGACTACCCATGGCCACATTCAGAGACTATAGTTCTGCCTACTAAGATTAGAAAAGTTGTCGAGGTGGACTGCTTTAAGAACAATTCTGCGCAATGACTGTGGCCATAACTACTTTAGGCTAACTCTAGAGCAACTCTTCATAAATTTGGACAGTCATTAAAGCAGTTATAAATTAACTTTGTGAAATATTTTGTCTGCACCCAGCTATACTGAAATGGAAGAGAAGATAGTCCATGGGCACGTTATAAGGCATCACGTTATATTTAAAGGTTTCATTTCATCTATGACAACTGTTTAATTAATTTAATTAGATTGGTAAGTTTGGCTTTTTGTGAAATTTCAAATTGGTTTGTGATGTTAAAAATGTAGTTAATCATTAATGGGTGATAATAACACATATGAAGTACATTCCGGAAAAGAGCTTAGAGTCAGACCTGCAGTAACGTCGATTCTGTAGATGACTACAGCTACAGTATATTCCTTAGTGAAGATCAAATGAAAAAAAACATTAGAAAAAAAAAATAAAAATATAATTCAGCCCCTTACGCTTGTAATGGGGCCCCCTCTGTAATATGCCCGGGATACCAGAAGCACCGAGAAGAACAATTTGATATAAAATCCTTAACAAAACATTCAATAATCTCTTGACCTTGGACGAAAACAAGTTTTCCGGAATATAGCGGGCAACGGGTAAAAAATGAAATAAAAATAATGTCGCACTTTTCTAATTTTGTTGGCAATTTGATTCCTTTGCGACTAAAATCACAGTTGTAGCCTTAGTTGAAATCTGTTAAACTAAATATGCTTAAGACGGTATCAGAAGATGATTCAAAGGGATAAGCGATTGTATTTTGAAGGGGTCCCAATACGACTTCCAGATAAACAATAACTACAATGGGTTGTGACATTGCATTTTTTTACATTTAGAATATACCCATTCACTTATCAATGCATTTTTTTTGTAAAAGACCGTTAAAAGTGTAGTAAATTGCAATGGGCTGCATGTCCATTTTGATAACTATGAAATGATAGAAAATGTAGTAAATTGCAATGGGCTGCATGGCCCATTTTGACAAATTAAGATAGCCCTCAGTCAAAATATTATTTAGGAATTTTTCAAAATAAACTGACATTATGACAAACTACTGATGTCTGTACTTAAAATTCAAAGCTGTGATGGCTGACATTTGTAAAATATTTGCTTTAACCAATATTGCATCAAATCAGTATTAAATACATATTGCAAATTACGTTACCCAATAAACCTGATAAAACATTAAACATCCGCAACTATATGACGTAAGATTAAAACTAACAAGATAAACAGTTAAATAACAAAGGTTGTTTTCACTGCAAACTTCTATTTACAAAACCCATTGATCATTTCTGTTTGTTTGCATTTAACGCCTTTGTTGACAAAACACATGCATCGTACGTAATTGGCGTTTTCTTAATTTCAAAGGTTTGAAAAATTTATAATCATTTTATCAATTAGATTTATTTTGCTAATTGATCATTCAAAGCATGCATTATAGTTTTAACACTCCTGACCAGCATGAATTTTGATGCAAACCCAAAATTAAATCTGGCATTCAATACACGTAAGACTGCAGCTGTAATGAAATCTTTGTTCATGTTAATACATTATATCCATGGAATAGTTGATGAAATGTTGCTATACGGGCTTCATTCAATTTTTTCTACGGAAAATTCGTCATTTCACCCTCAAACAGTCTTAAACTTCTCAGCAAATGAACCATGTTTTTTTAACATTAAAGTGGTATGCTTGTCTCATTCTTTCTCCCCCATGGTTCTATAAAAAAGGAATGTCGATTTTCTACTATTGGAATTTGTATCAAAGCTATTAATTTCTGTTTGGCACATTAGTGACAAATGACAAACAAATCATTTTTTGCCAACCGTGAACGTCAATTGAAGTGACCTGCACACATATCAAATTTTGAGTCTTTTAATTCTCAAAAACAAATGCAATAGAATATTGAAGTCCAGAGACAAGGCAAAAGCAAGAACATCAGAAGACGGAAGACCAAAGACGCTACACAACCACAAAAAAACCCCCAAAAAAACAAAAAATAAACACTACAAATACAACAATAAGAATAAAAAGCACTAACAGTGTGAACTCTCAAGATGAGTGACATCAGGTGCTCCGGAAGGGTAACATTTCATAGTTCTTTGCGCGTTTGCCATATTTTGAAGTAAAATTATAAAACTCAAAACCACTTTTACACATAAGAGACAGAATTTCTGCAAAGTGTCATTCCATTTTTACATGATATTTTGCCTAACAATTAATCAAGAATGGGAATTTAGTTAGTTATTTTCACGACAGAAGCCGTCATTGTTTTATTTTTATCTACAATGTATAGACATCAGTTGTCGGAATGACCAACTACAGAACTAAAATTTAATGCAATTTAAGTATTTTTTAAAATTAACATATATTTACAAGCAAAAAAAAAGTTTTAAGCATTTTCAGTTCACCCTTGTTTTAGTTGTTGCCATAGGAAATATCACTAAAATGAAATTGGGATAATTAAATTTTCAAACGTTAAACAAAATGTCTAAATTAAGTAGCATTTTAATTTACCGCTATATTTTCAGCAACTTTGCCAAGAAGCGAAATTTCGAAAGTTTGAGACCTTTTCTACAACTTTTGTGATGTTTCATTTTTTAAGACGTGTGATTTATTTTCGAAACTGGTCATGTATTATACAATTATAGTCTGTGTATGAGGTCGATACGATGTTATATCCACATGGGAAAAGCATATCCA
The DNA here is from genome assembly GCA_002080025.1 of Modiolus philippinarum. Lineage (NCBI taxonomy): Eukaryota > Metazoa > Mollusca > Bivalvia > Mytilida > Modiolidae > Modiolus > Modiolus philippinarum. Next base: position 38,104 of record MJUU01047957.1, on the reverse strand, counting down.
CCGAGGATGAAATCCGAGGTCGATATGCTTTTCCAGGTCAATATGACATCGTATCGATCTCATTCACAGACTACAATTGCTATATTATTAATTTACAGTAACACTATATAGGTCATTTTGATCCTGTGTCTAACTAATTAAATGCAAAAGAATAATTGTATTTGAAAATTAATATATATTAAAGTTAAAATACTATTATATAATTACATTGCATATGATATATAACTGATTCTTAGAAAACACATCAAAAGGAATAAAACAGACTTTATAGTTCTTTTTGCAAACATTCATAGGAACATGTGATATGCATTACTACTTTTAGTAACATGCGATATAACTTTTTGATACACTGTTTTCAAACAATCTCTGAAAATACAGTTGGTCATGCAAACAGTTCTTAACCAATCAAATTTCTCAAACGATAAAAAATTAATAATATAATATATTTTAGCTTTATCAGTGTTGGTTGTGATCTTTACATAAAGACGACATTCCGTTACTGTAGAGCTTATTATTCATACAGTTACTATGCAAAAGCGCCGTCCCAAAACTGCTAAATCAGGGATTTGTTCAGCCTTTGTTACTTTTGTCCCTTCCAAAATGTTATGTCACTCACAACATCATAGATTGATATGAAAATGAGATATTTTCAGCTTAGCTCACGTCTTCTCGCGTTCGACATAACCAATTTTGACTTAACCCTTGATTGACTCACTGACAGTATGCTGGTTCTGTATACGGAGCAAGAAATGCTTACCCTTCTTGAGCTCCGGATATGTCTTTGGACTTCCGTCTTCCGGCCTTAATTCTCGTTTTTGCCTTGTGTCCGAGCTTTGATTTATGTAATATACATGTGCTTTGTTCATTTGGTGTTTTGGCCTTTAGATATTGTGCTCAAATGAGATAAAATATGTTGAATTGTTCTATTCATAGAAATTGTGAAATCTGACCTACCATCTGAAATCCTCAAGTGCATTTCTTACAACTCAGCAGGTTTCCTCCAAGTTGTATCATGTATTGATATTTTGTTTTTTCTAGATATGGTGCGTTAACGATTTTCGCCTTTTTTCAGCAGCTTTTCTTTTTACAAAAAAGTTTCTCATTTACAATTAAACACGTGTGTGCTGAATTTCTCAAATCTTAAAGTATTATTTTACATTGATTTCCTTTCATTTGACTTTGTCGTTACTATACATGTTATAAGAAATTTCACTGGTCGTTGAATGCTTAAGTTTCCATAATATAAAAAAGAAAAGAAATGGAGTAAATGTCAGGGAGACAACATCTTATCTCCAGGTTTAAACGACCCAAAACAATAATATTTTCCATTCAAGAGAATTTCTGACATAATTATGCTAACAGGTAATAAATATAGAAGCGAATGTGTAATTTCTTATACCTTTCTGCAATTCCACGGAAAAAATTCTTATTTTGTTTTAATTTTTTTTTTTTGACAATGAAGTACTTATGCTCTATTTGAAAGCACAAGTTATGATTTCAAAAAATAATCGAATAGTTGAAAGATAAACCACATCAGAAGCTTAGGTGACTTCTCTGTAATTTGAATAGCCCGGTGAGTGTACATTCAGTCAATTTTGAAACATGTTGGTATGATGTATGAACAAGCTCATTGATGGGACAAGATGAATGACAAAAAGGTATTATTCTATTGCTTGGTTTTACCGTGTATTTGAAAATTTTCCCCGCAACCAAAACATTTATCATTTTTTAAACTGCCTCCTTGTTACAACTTAGTAAACTATTTACAATACATCGGAAACAAATAAAAAGTAATAGGGTAGAAGACAAAATATATCTTGAATCGAATTTCAAAAATTTAAAACCATTACATAGGCAACACACAAGATGGCAACAGGACAAATATAAAAAAAATAAAAGTAATAATAATAACAATAATAATAATAATAAGAAGAAGAAGAAAAAAGACTTGCTATATGAACTCCCAGAAAATTGAAGATATCATCTGGTGCTGCGGAAAGTGACTAGTTCCACTGTTAATAAGTCAGGCATAATTTACTGAAATATCATTACTGAATCAATTTTACTGTTAATTTCATAAATGTGGTTAGTAATCCTATTGCTGAGAGAATTGATCAATAGGTTGGTATCTTTGCCTAAAATGTTTACAAAAGACATTTAAATTTAAACATTCCTCAATAGGTCATTGATTTTATTTATAGGTCAGGCATTTAAATCACTTTGGATGAAGCATGGTGTTCAGCCAACCTGAACAAATATACTCACTTTAGGACATCTCAACTTTTACCTAGGTTTTGAAATATCAAGGATTAAGAGGATGGATAAAATCTAATTATAGTACTAGTGGTTTAAACCGTACACCTGGTTTATTTATGAAAAATGCATGTTTATCCTCAATTGGCCTTTCCAATATAAAAAACAAGTTTGGGTGAACTTGACTTGTTTCTTGTTGAAATTTACATCAGGTAAACTGGTCCATATCCAGGACAAATACAAAGAATGGGTATGTGAACTTTCTTCCTTGAAGGTCAAACTTGTTGAGGAACCTTTAGTGTACATTCAGTAATAGGAAAATTGTTGTAAATCAAATTCTTCTTGCAAATAATGTTACTATTTACACTCTCATTATTTATTTTCTGTTGCCCAAATGTTTGTTTATGTTTAGGCTGGCTGAACACCTTTCTTAATCAAAAGAGATTTTAAATGTCTGACCTATGAATAAAATCAATGACCTATTGAGGAATATTTAAACCTCTTTTGTAAACATTTTAGGCAAACACATCTACCTATTGATTGAATGTAACAACAATTGATTGACAGACCAGTATTGTGAAAGTAACTGTAAATAGACTTAAATACTATCATTGTTATTGTCTGATTCAAGAAGGGGAACGTTTGTTAACTGTTCAAACTTTCCTTTGTTTCATAGTAATGAAATATTGTGTATTTTTGTCGTGTTTAGGTACTAAAACCAATTAAGGCTGTAAATCATTGCTGTGTTAATTATTAATGGTATATAGTTTTGTATCGTTATGTTATTAATGATTTATCTGCTTAAGTACGTGTATTATAGTCTTGGGGGAAGTACAAACAAATTGTTTTTATTGCACGTGGCGGTCGTACAGGACAAAAGATAGCATGCATGTATATATCATATATCAACGGTTCTTGTAATCATTAGAACAAATATAAAGAAAGCAAACAAAAACAAACTATTAATGATGATATAATTATAGGCCTTTCTAAATATGACATAGAGTTAAAAGTATGAAGAACAACAATAAAAGCGTTGTTCCATAGCTTGGTTTAATCATGTTTTTGTTCAGACTTTGTTTGTGCATTTACTCCGTATCCTTTCATTGTATATTATATGAATGAAAATAGAAGGAAATTGAATTTACTAGAGAGTGGGCATATCAACACAAAACATTACATTAAGCTAATCAAGTAAAAACAACCAACCATTAGTATTTATCCACTATAATAACACGAATGTTAAACGATTACTACAACAATTTTTAAATACCTTTGTGTCGACGATCGCTAAACGCCTTCCTCTTCTTGGGAGTGATGGTGCTGTGTTTTCCTCCGAATGATCAGAAGTAAGACTGGACAGACTAGATGAAGCTCGGCGAACTAATGGTCTCTTTTCCTGCACAAAACACATGAAGTTTGTATAGATAATAATTATGTTTTAGTAGTGCTCTAGTTGATGATAATAGAATAATTTAAGTTTTATTATATAAAGCTTAGAAATTGTATAATTAGACTGACGATTCGTTTTCACAGTAAATTCAAGACTCTGTTTCAGCTGATTATGCTCATTGCTTTTAGATTTGTCGGATTATTTGTTTGCTAAATATTTAATCGATATCTAGTTTTTCATTGGTTTGATTTTATCTGCACTGAAAAAAGTTGTCGAAATGGTCATTTGCAAAACACAAACCTACTGCAATATAAGTGTATTGTGCTTCAATTATTTTAAGTCCATTAATCCCTTTCAATTTGGTTTTTCCTGATTATGTAAGCCTTGATATTAGAACAAACATTGGGAATTCGTATGTTATGCTATCCATACACACTTATTTTAGGTATACAAAATATAACTATTAAAATCTTTAAAATAACTATTTATAATTAATAAAATCTCTTTTTTATTAAAGTTACCGTTTATATCCGACTACTAGTTTCAGGGTATGTAGAAACATCTTATATTATTTAGTAATATCCGTTTTATTTAAGTTAATTAAGGCAATCAATTTGGAAATAGTTTAGAGACTGTTTTAGCTCCATCTTTTTCAATTATTCACATGATATTAGTCAGTTCCAATGAGATTTTATTTTTGTTTTTGTTTTTTAGCTCATCTGGCTATGCCAGGGTGAGCTTTTGCCATTACTTGGCGTCCGTCGTCCGTCGTCCGTCCGTCCGTCCGGCGTAAACTTTTCATTCAAAGATCTCCTCCTCTGAAACCACTGGGCCAATTGGAACCAAATTTGGTCACAATAGTCTTTGGGTGGTCCCCTTTTAAAAAGGTATCCGGCAGGTCCATACCTCATCAAAGATGGTCGCTAGCGGGGAACATAGTTTTAACATTGGACCCTATGGAAAAGACAAAGATCTTCTTCTCAGAAACTACCAGTCCAATTATAACCAAACTTAGTCACAATGGTCCTTAGATGGTCCCTTCAAAAAAAGTATCAGGCAGATCCGTACCTAATCAAAGATGGCCACCAGCGGGGAACATAGTTTTAACATTGGACCCTATGGAAAAGAAATTCAAAGATCTTTTTCTCAGAAACTACCAGTCCAATTATAACCAAACTTAGTCACAATGGTCCTTAGATGGTCCTTTCCAAAAAAGGTATCCGGCAGGTCTGTACCTCATCCAAGATGGCCGCCAGCGGGGAACATAGTTTTAACATTGAACCCTATGGAAAAGGCATTCAAAGATCTTCTTCTCAGAAACTACCAGTCTAATTATAACCAAACTTAGTCACCATGGTCCTTACATGGTCCTTTCCAAACAATGTATCCAGAAGGTCCGTGCCTAATCAAAGATGCCCCCCAGCGGGGAACTTAGTTTTAACATTGGACTCTGTGGGAAAGACATTCAAAGATCTTCTTCTCAGAAACTACCAGTCCAATTATAACCAAACTTAGTCACTATGGTCCTTAGATGGTCCCTTCGAAAAAAGGTATCCGGCAGGTCGGTACCTCATCCAAGATGGCGGCCAGTGGGGAACATAGTTTTAACATTGGACCCTATTGATTTTAAGGGGAACCTCTGCCCAAATTTTTGAATTTTTATTTGAAATGTGGTCTGAATGTTTTAATTTCAGCAATATGTATTACTTTGATTATAAGGGGAACCCCTGCCCAAATTCGTTTTGAATGGTGTTCTGTTATGGGTTGTAATGGATGGTGGATCTTTCGGTTGCCGTGAAAACCAAACAAAAATACTGTAATTTTAGAAAAAAAGTATTCTGCTAAATTTTATGTTTCGTTTTTCGGATTGGAAATGCCTTAAATTTATGTCAGCCATGGTCCAGGTGAGCGATACAGGCTCTTGAGAGCCTCTTGTTTTTTTGTTTACTTTTGTTTTTATTTTGTTTTGTGTTTTTTTTTGTTTTTGTATTGGGAACATTATGTCAGCAATTTCATGTTGTCGTCTTCTTATTCATGGTTTGAGATCTGTTTTGTTTACAATAAAAAAAACAACAAAATACCAATTGTTATTGTAAATTTACTTTCTGCAGATTACAATTACGACAATTTTTGTCTCTTTAGATCATTCCTGTCAGTAATAAACAATGAAAAGATATTGAGTAGATGCAAATGAGACAAAGTCACTACAAATACAGGATAAAATCAAGCAGAGGAGCAACTCTTTTATTTTTGTTCTTCATCTTTAAGTCATGTATTTACTCAAAAACATTTTTGTCAGAACGAACTTAGTTAAATCACGGTACTCATTAAAATTTCGTTCGAGTGTAAAATAAATTGATATCAGTTATAAAACAAGTCTAAATCACGGATATTTATTGACTTGTACTATATTTATGTATATTTAAACATTGATCGCCCATTAAAGTTGGTAGTAAGTACATGTTTAATTGTTAGTTATGTTGACTCCTATAAGTATTTAGGTTTGTGGTTTAATGAACATGTAACCTGGGATAAAGCAATAAGAGAATTGTCGAAATCAGCCAGTCGTGCGTTGGGATGTTTGACAACTAAATTTTACTCATGTGGTGGTATGAATTATCATGTGTTTACAAAATTGTATGAGAGTTTAGTGCAGCCAATACTTTTATATGGTTCGTCAATATGGGGGCTTACGGAACATAGGTTGATTAATATGGTTCAAAACCGTGCAGCAAAAATATTCCTTGGTGTATCAAAAAATACAAGTAATATCGCTGCACAAGGTGAACTAGGGTGGTTGTCATGTTTCCCTAAACAGAGACTTGAAGTAATTAGATTTTTTGATAAACTTAATTTTATAGATGAATCTCGTCTGTTATGTAAAATTAAAGTATGGTCAAAACGGAAACGCAGATCCTGGGATTTTAAAGTTTCTAGGTTCCTTAGTGACTTTTCCCTTGACCACTTGTTATTAAGTGGGCTAAGTAAACAAGTTTTCATGCAAAAAGTTAAGTTAAAAATACGTATTCATGACGAGCAATCCTGGTTCACCAAATTGTGGAGTGATAATATGAATGTTAATGGTAATAAACTTAGGTTGTATAGACGTGCTTAAAAAGATCTGTTCCTGAACATTACGTTTTACACTCTTTACCACGCCACCTTCGTAGTTGCATAGCAAAGCTTAGATGTGGATCTTTACCACTTGCCGTCGAAACTGGGCGTTATAATAAACCTCCAATTCCGCTTAATCAAAGATTATGTTCATTTTGTCATCTTGAAGTTGAAGATGAAGTGCATTTTTTGATCGATTGTGATCTATATAGTGACCTTCGATCAACTTTAATGGATCAAGCCTTGTTTATTGAACCTACATTTGCTGATAAGTCATCTTTGGAAAAACTAATTTTTATTTTTCAAAATGATGAACTTCAGTTTAATTTGTGTATTTTATTAAATAATATGCCTAAAAGACGCCGTGCTTTATTAGTTAGATAGTGAAAAAGAAATGGATAATATCTTTCTAATTTTTGTTTGTTAATTTAACAAGTCTATTTTGGAATCAAATTTCATCGAAAAGCATTATCACCTTACAATCGGCTTATTTTTTTTATCTGAATAATTTTTACTTTTCAAATTAACTATTTCAAAACCTAATTCAGATTTGCATATGAATTTCTCATTCATATTATTCACGTTTTAAATTATGCATAAATATTTTTATCTTTGAACAGATTTGTATTTTTTATCTGTTTAAATTTCGCTATGAAACGTATTTTAAATTGTTGTTTGTTGTCAGTGTCTCGTAGGTCAAAATGGCCGGGTGTCAGAATTTTATTATTAATTTATGTGTTTTATATGTAGTATATTGTAAACAGTATATTAGTATTTTGTATGTATTGTTTTAAATGTTGATATTGTATATCTGATATGTGACACTTTAATAAATAAATATTATATTATTATTATTGTATGGGTAAACAAAGAATTAAGTAAAACCAATTAATTTGAGGATTAAATGCAACTAACACGTAGGTTGTGAGCAGGTACTGAGTGTTTACATAGAATAAAGGATTTTTTTCATGATAACAAAAAGGCGAGTTATTCAGAAAAATCAAACTCACAAGCTACAATTCACAAGAAAAACACAAATGAAAGACAAAAGACAAATGTAAACAACGAAAGGACGGCCGAACTTGACTTACGGGATATGAGAGAACTTTATTATTATTCCGTAGTGCGACAGTGTTTTACCAGCAGACTAGGCTCTTGAGCTAGCCGGCAGTTTAGCGGCGAGCACTCCTCGACCCATCTTTTTTATATTACGCTTTGTCTATTCTTTCCTTTTCAAGATTGTGGTCTTAGAGTTAGTGTTCTACCTGTATTTGGTTCTATTTGTATGTTTATTATACTATAGGGACACGGGAAAGAGAAAGGTGAGGTTTGGGTACCCATAACCCGGTTTAACCCTACCGCTGGCTGCTGCCAGTGCCGGTACCAAGTCCGGCTATCCCGAGTTCCTATCGTTATCTATGTTTGTCTTTTGTCATTTTGTTGTTTTTCTTGTGCAGTTCCCTGGTTGATTGTGGCGTGTGATTGTGGTGTTCGGCCATTGTAAGTGTTTCCTGTTATCTTTCCTTCATTAATTTATGTAGTTCCTCAGCATTATTGCGAAAGCAGGTTAATCTCAAAATGACCCTATAATTTTCTGTGACTTAATCATTTACTGAACAATAAAGGATATACAGAGATTTCATTTGATTTGCCCTTCTCCAGATGTCTAGTCCAACAACTTACGTCTTATTTGTACGCAATATAAGCAAACAATAAGGACACCAAAAAGTTTAAACAATAAGATAGACGATTGATCGTTAGTTTACTGATATCTCAAATGATATCTCAGAAGGTAAGGGTTTAAGTAATCTTTCGGACGGGCCTGGCATCAGAGTTGCACCAAGCAGCATGTTGGTGTTTTATTGTTTTTGGATCGTGTATGTCAAGGGGTATTGAAGTATTGTGTATTTAGTATTGATGATGTTTTCCTATAGAGTAGTCAATTTTCCTTCATATATATATTTTAAATCTGTTGTTCAATAACAACTGTGGAATAAAATGACCTTGTCACTCAATTTATTTGAACGCAATTTATTTAATGCTCAGCTTTGGAAGGTTAAATGAACAACTTTATAATATAATTAACAGTCTGTAATGGCAGAAAAATCGTTCATTGTCTGTAGTTCTAATGAAGTACTATTGATTATGTATATAAATGGTAAAGGTGAGAACAACTGACTAGGGAGAAATCTGTTAAATGTTTCAATATGGATCTATTATTCTCCCTTAGGTCGGATAAGTTACTCTAACATTCTGTCACATGTTCATCAACGAGGATAGTGTCATGTTATTCCTCGGTAAAATCGATCTGTCCAGTTCTGCGAAAACTACGACCATTTGTCGCCAGGAGGAAATATCTCCACAAAATATAAAGATATTAATGTGAAATTATAGATACTACTCTTTGGATTTGTTAGTCAAATACGAAAAGATAATAGGTAACGCCTTCAATATCTCATGCAACAATCCACAAGAAAACAGAATAAAAGAAGAACACACGATAGCAAGGAACTAGGAACACCTGAAATTTTACCGGCAATTGCAAAAGCCACCGGAGAGTTAAACCGGTTTTGTAGATACCCAAACCTGCCGTTTTCTATCTTGCTTCCCTATGTTATGATAAGCATACAGATGAATTCAAAAATACAGACTAATGAGTTTACATTTGATACCTTGTTTAAGAAATATCAAATTGGAAAGACAAATCCATCATGCGAACAGGCACAGCCCATTTCGTAAGTTTTTGTTTCTTGTCCATTTTGTTCTCATTGAAACGTTAACAATTAATAATTGTGCTCTTAAGGTTAGATTTCAAACTTTACTTCTCTTGGTGTTTTTTTCCTCTGAAACATCTGGGATGGAACACATAGATACCAAAGTTGCAGTCAATTTTAGTTCGACCATTTCAAAAACCGTGTCTCTTAAGAAGTGATGAAAATAAAACATTTAAAAGACAAAAAACTATAACATATCAAAGTACTGATGAAGAACAAATAACTTGAAAGTAACGCCAAAATCATCTAAGGACAGATTTGTTTTCGCTAGAAGGATATTCCTTAGTTTAATTTAAAAAATCAGAATTTTAGCTATTGGAACTTTTCAAATGGATTTCAGGCCAATATCATAGGATTGATTTGTCACAATAAAAAGAGTTAGATAGATGTCTCCCTAAAAACTGGTCCGGTAGGTCTGCACATTTTCCTCTCATTGGAGAACAAATTAAAGCATTGTACCTCAACTCATTCAGAGTTATTCCACTTTGACACTACTTGGCTTATTTGAATCAAATTTGTATAACATCGACTTTATGTATTCTTGGCATTTGGACTGATTTGAATTCCAATGGGTACATATTCTAAATCTGTCATAACAGATCTTTTTTGTTTTATTACGAACGGGACTTCATGCAAAATTTTACAAAATGGAATCATACAAAACCGTGATTAACTAATTTCAACTTTTAAAGAAAACATTTGGTTTATTGACGATGTCCTTAATATTGACAATCACCTTTTTTTAAATTATGTTAACATAATTTAATTAACCCAAAACGGAATGTGTATATCTCATATGATACGATTTGATCGCGTTTGTAATACTTTTAATGACTTCAATAAACGTAACCTTTCTTTCACATCCATACTTTAACAACCAAGTTACAGATTTCATATTTTTGTCTTTGTGAGGTTGACTCAGTTTGTATTACATATAAAATGCTAGGCTTTTGGATTTCCCCCTTTTTTGCCTTTTAGCTTCGAAATTCCTTTGCCGATGTATTATTAAATACATTTGTAGAGGTTTTACAGCTAATATGAACTCTGGCGTGACTATCATACAACTTGTCACTAATTGCATTTCTCATCATTGTTTTAATGGAAAAGTTGTTAAAAATGCCAGAAGCTAATAAATATAAAAAAAATGAACTAAGCATATTTTCTGCGTAATGAGGTCTATCGGCAAAATTAATCAGCATGAATTAGTTAAATTGGCTTTGGGTTCCAATGACCGGAGGAGTTTACAGGTAAACTGGTCACTCACTGATACTGTCAATGTTTACTGAAGTACATTATATTTCTAAATAAAACCGGTTTGAGTTTGATTATTTCTTCCGTAGTGCGAACGTGTTTTACCATCAGACAAAGCTCCCTGGGCTAGTCAGCAGATTAGCGGCAAGCGCTCCTTGACCCATATTTCCAAAGCACGTTTTTTTGTCATTTTTTTTTTTCATTTTAATATAGTGGTCTTTGCCTCAGTATAATCTACCTTTATTGGGTTTAGTTTTACGTTAAATATACCATAGGGAAACGGGCAGAGAATACATTGGCAAACGAATACCAAAACTAAAATGAGAAAACGGGGAGGTTCGAGTAACTATAAACTGGTTTATCCCTACCTCTAGTTTTGCTAGTGCCGGTACCAAGTTATGCTTTCCCGAGTTCCTATCGTTGTTTGTTTATCTTTCATTTGCGCTTTCCTTGTTCAGTTTCGGATCGTTGCCTGTGGTTGTAGATGTTTTCTGTTATCTTTCTTATTTGTTTTATATACGCTTTCAGCCAAGCATTTCCCGATTTTAAGAGTAATCAGAGCTTGTTAATGTACTTAAAAATTCAGAGTAGAAAGTAATTATATGTCCACATATTATATTATATGTCCATTATATGTCCACATCCACAGTCGTTTGTCTAAAAAGGGGTTGTGGTGTCAACTTAATAATTGTATGTGGCTAAGTAACTTGTTGAATATTAAAAATTTTATGAAAGGATATGGAGTAAATNTGAGCTGTATGGCCATTTCGGAAATTAATTCCTCATCAGCAGCACTAGAACCCAAACAAAGGAAATCCATAATTTCAAAAAATGTTTAAAAAAGCTTGGTGTGTTGCATCCTGTAAGCTTAGGTGGCTATTTAAGTTGTAAGACGCAAAAAGGGTGGATTTGTTTACCCAGAATATTATTGGCCGAGTCAGTTGTTAGGCGCAAACAAATATGGAGATCTTGTTTTCAGTAGGGATAAGTGGCCATGTTATATTTCTATACCTAATGATGCAAAATAGTTGAAAAACCGACAGATTCCAACACTATATATAAAAATCTAAAATGAATCGGTATAAAAACAAATTCAAAAAAAAAAAGCTATAACCTATTTGTTTACCAAATAATGTGTATAAAATGCTAAAATATAGAAGGACTGAAATTATAAGGGCCATTTTGCATTATTTCAATTACAAAAAAATAAGCATTAATACAATATAAAAGAAAATAACAAGAATTTTTTACATGTAGAGAGTTGATAATATTTAGACTGGAGCAACAATATTCAGAAATGCAATACACATTACAACGATATTACTTTGTCGTTAGTAGCACAGTATTAATTATCTGATATTATTACTACATACCTGGAATCTAGCATTCCCAGATAATAAATCCCAATAAAAATATTTTGTGCAAAAAATTACAATTTCTGCACATGAAGTAGAAAGGGTTTCCAGTTCTTTAATATTATATTTTTCACTCTCAGTACCTGTATGTATTAATTTGAACAACAAAACCGATGTCTTTATAATACTACTTTTCAATGTTGAATTCCAGATGGATTCTGGCTATATGATCATAAGTGATCAAACTTTTTTATTGAATTGGCATCACAAACTACAAAACTTAGATAGAAATATTCATTCTGTATAATCTAACATATGTATTTACTCATTTTTATGTCGGAATACCAGAGGTATAATTTGTATAAATAACAGCTTATATAGTTTTACACCTGTCAATTGTAGCGAGTATTATAATAGCAGAAACATCTTCAAACAAAAACCGAACAAAAATGAGGAAAGGGAAAATTCCAAAATCCAAAATCAGAAATCACAGCAATTCATATCCAACACGAATTGAGACAGCATGACAAAGAATTAAAAAAAATAAACAAAAATGAAAGAGATCGCTACAAAACGAGACCATTAGTAGTGTGAACCCCTATAAAAACTTAGGTACCATCATGTGCTCATGAAGAGTAAGCATGATCTGCGCCACGCATGGTACCCAGCTAAAATTATGGATGTTGAAAGATCTGTTTTGTGACTGATTGCTTAATGTCATTTTCTTACCCTTAGACAAACCAATTAAAATCCAAGATACGTGTCACTTCTCAAATAGTACCAATGTAAAAGTTTGAAAAGCTGTGTATATAATGAATAGGTATTCGGACAAAACATGAATAAATCGGTATCAAAAACATGACCAACGAAGACAAAACTAAGAGATAACTGTGTGATAAACAAGACAACATAAAAAAATTTAAAAAAGCAATCAAAGTGTGAATTCCCACTGAAAACAGATATTATCAATATTTTCGACCCGTTATATCTGAATGTGAGCTGTTAACTGATGAAAACTAGTTTTTACTTAATTTACAGAATAAAAGGCTTAATCATAATGTTATGTGTTGTTTCAAAAAGTAATTTTACCAAACAGCACAGTGAATCACACAAAAAGTATACTGAGGAGGATGTGATTGCCGTGCTGGAACTTTTAACTGACAATATATTTGTCGAATTTGAAGGACACGTTTTCCAACAGACAATCGGGATACCAATGGGACTAAATGTGCGCCACTTCTGGCAGATTTGTTTTATACTCGTGTGAAGCCAGATTAAGCCAGATTCATACAAGAGCTTGTCCAGAAGAAAGAAAAAAAAATCTAGTCAGGTCCTTTAATTTCAGTTTCCGTCACACAGATAATGTTGTATCTTTAAACAATCCTCGATTTAAGGATTATCTACATCTCATCTACCCAAGTGAACTGGACATTAAAGAAACAACTGATACACCAACAACAGCATAATACCTGTACCTTTACCTTTATATCGACAAATCGGGTCAGTTGAAATCCATACTTAATAACAAACGTGAGGATTTTCACTTTCCAATTGAACTTCCCCTTTTTGAGTAGTAATATACCCACATCTCCACCATATGGAGTCTACATTTCACAGCTCATTCACTACTGTCGTGCATGTAATGTGTCGATTTCGTCAACAGAGCAAAATTACTATCTCAAAAGCTACTTTGCCAGGGTTATGTTCATTCACAGTTACTATTGTCATTCAAAAAGTTTTATGGTCGTCATCACGAATTGACTGATCGTTACAATGTGTCTGTATCACAAATGAAGATGGACATATTTCAATAGTCCCCGAGATATTACTTGATTGACACTTACCGAATTATACATTACTTTGGACTTCTCTCTCACAGTCTTACGTATGTCACATGTGAGGCAGGTCATGTTTACCCTTCCGGAGTACCTAATGAAACTCCTGTTCTTAAGGGATTCACACTGTTATTGCCTTATTTTTTGTGGCGTTTATTTTATGTACTGTTTGTTTCGTCCTCGTCATTTACGTTCTCTGTTTGTATGTAATCTTTATATTGCCATGCACTCTGGATATACGATTTTGGCTCTTGCTTCGTTATTCATTTGTAAATCTATTCCTCAGTTTTTGTTGTGTTTCACACTGCAAATGCTTTAGTTTTGTGGCGTTTTTTTTCATTTTGATAAATAGATATTGTCTTTGTCATGCTGTCTAAATGCGTGCTGGATATGAATTGGCGTGATCTTGGAGTTTGAATTTCGGAATTCCCCCCTTTAATCATTTTTTTCTTCAGTATTCGTTTGCCGATGTATTCCTCCAATTCGATGTTAATTTCATATCTTCTCTAAGTAAACATTAATGAATAAGAAAACAAGTTATAAGTTAATTGTAAGTCTTTCTCTAAAGTTGAGTTACAATGCCATTATTAATGATTAGTGTAATTATTCCTTAGTATAAGTTAAAGGGCATTGAATTCTTGAAATATCTGTCCTTCATTACCATAAGTAATTTGATTTTAAGAATCATTTCCGTTTAATTCTCCCATGGATATCAGAAGAAAATAATTGTTGTAAATACAGTATAAAAATAAATAAATAAAAAAAAACCATTTCAACATAGTGGTGCATTTATTTGATAATCACTACATCATCAACTATAAACCACAAAATAATAAAGAATTCAATCAAGAAAATGAAAGAGAATTTGCCGGACCGTTGATCACTGTTGGAAGCCATATGCCCAAACATTTTGGTCATTGTCTTTCATTTTTATTGTGTTTATTCTGGCTTGGTTTGTATTTTGTATATTTGTCTGTTGTATTCCTTTACTCGTGTTATATTTTTATCACATGTTAATTCGGCCATTCCAAAACATACATGTTTTATATCAAAGATAGATATGCAAAAAATGTATTGCAACATGTTTTTCAGGGCACTCATTTCTTTTATATCAAATCTTTTTTTTTTTTTAGAAATTCACATATCTTTCCATAACAGATTATTGTTCCCGTCGGATATTCATTTAAATGTAGGAACGCTTTGATTCAACATTTAACAAGTTTACAGTTAAAAGAATTCATGAATAACCGTTAATGTCTACATTTCAGATTAAAATCATGAAATGTGAACGCTTTAATGCTTTAAATTATGTTTCTTATTAATATTTTATATCTGTTGTTCTTCACTGATATTAAATCTTCTGATAAGCAAATTTTACTTTCCACGACCAGTAAAGTAAATTGATCAAGTTCATCAAGGGTATGTCAGTGTTTTAATTAATCCATCAAACTAGTAAAAAATCGAATATAAAATGCTTGCATAATCCTTAACAAATGTACGCTGTTATATACAGCTCAGCCTTCCGAACGGCTTTTGTTATTGATCCCCGCAATACTATTATAAATTTAGTACCATCATAACTGTTTCAATAATAGACTGGAAAAAGCAATGTTATAAGCACAATCTTGCATATTAACAAGAAAACAACAGTACACATCATCTAATACAAATAGGCGAATCAACGAATGTAAGACATATCTTAATTAAGACATTGTAATAAACTGTCTCAGATCGTCTTACTTAATGGTAAAACTCTTCTAAAACTGTTACTTGGGTTACCCAACACCCAAAGGAAATAACTCCGTGAAAAATCAAGTATTGTTTTGCTTTGCTATTAATGATTGAGAAATTAAAGCATTTCAGTGATCAAGCATTTTTTTTTTGTTTCTTCAATGAGAAACCTCGGTCGGTTATCTCCTGTACCAAGTTAGTTATTTTTGGTTAAAGTGGAGATAATTTTGACTGAAATATGAAAAGAGACTATAAATATACTTATTAAAATTGGCCCCACTTTGAACTATACAAAACTATCTTGGTAAAGGGAGAAAACCGACCGAGGTTTCTCATTGCTAAATATCTGTAGAAATTATTCCAATGGAATGCATTAATATTTAGTTATTTAATTTCATTTGTGAATAATCACAAAATTTAGGAAAATTTCGCAAAATTTATATGATGTTGCGTATCCCCTTTAGTAATATTTTGGTTTAGTCCTTATATCTGATAATTGAGTAGCTTATTAAGAGAAGATATTGGTTGGCTATGTTGGCTATGTATTTAAACCTTCGTTAAAATGCATTGCTTAAAAGCGATAAATGTTAAGATTCTGGACCCTTAGTTTATACATTTCATAGAAAATTTTTAAAAAAGGTTTTAATGAAACGATTTCTTATCCCATTTAAGGGGATAGACCTGGGATAGGAGGAGATAACTCTGATTTTCACTTTTTTATTACTTACACAAACAAATAGAATCATAACAATAGGTATTATCAAAATTATAAAATTGTAAAAATTATTCCACACAGCAAATAAATATTAATTTTGTCATGAAAACAAATACCCAACATCCAGTTATTTATAATGACTGCATTTAACTCTACATTTTTGCAATGCTGTCCAACGATAATGAAAATATATAAAATGTCGGATTTCTTCCAAGGGAGGTAATTTATAGCACAAAGTCAGCCATTTTATTGATTTCTACCCACTTTATTCTAGATTTAGAAAAAATGGGACGGTAGAATTTTCTAAAATCTTTCATAAACTAGTTTTCTTTCTATTCCCAGTTTTTGGTGAAAATTAAACGACAGAATTTTTTAAGTGTTTAAAAGTGATCAAAATAGAGTAAAAATTTCGGCCTATATTATTCAGAACACCCATGTATTTCAGTTCAAACTATTTAAATCTACTATCATTATTCATGCTTGCTTTCACACATGTCTAAACTACAGAATTTTGCATTTGAAATAATTTTAAATCAAATACAAATTTAATTAGAGCTAATTTTATACACCACAATCAAGTCCTGAACGGACCAAATAATATGAGGAAACAGGGTATCTTTGATGACCATTAGACATAAAACAGGACATAAAAATTGTTGAAAATTGCTGAAAGTCGACATGAACATGTGTAGCAAGTGGACAATTTTCGGCTTCCCCAGGTCTACCCCCTTAAGTAGACTAGTATTTCTAGCATCAAATGTTTCGTGATTTTATTGTGATGAAATTGCATATGCTCTTTTAAAGTTAACATATATAGTGACATCTAATCCTTACCTCTTGCATTGGATGTGTTACATCGAGGGAAGTATGTGTATTGCATAATCACATAGATTTATAGTTAGGTGCTTGATTGTCTTAAATGGGCCTACTTCAATTGCACAGCATATTGAAAAGACCGAAACGATTTTTTTTTTTGCAAAACTTAAGAATAAAAGCTTTCCCTTACTTGAACAGAATCGAAAGTGTTCCTGGTTACACAAACCTTAGACCAGGCATTTGTGTCAGGGTATTGAAAATGAAGAAAAAAAGTTTTAAAAAAATCAAAAATTAACCTCGACAGTTCATCTGGAAACACCACTCATACCCCTACTACAATAACCTGGGACGAGATTGTTAAAAATCACACTTCAGTTTTACTGGATTTGGCCTCCTATTTCGAAATGTTTGAAAATAAGTATTTCTTTTTTTTACTACATTTGGATTACAGGTTTCCATTTTATTTGATTCTAATGATGCTGATGAGAGGTTACTCCTTGAACCTTGGAAAACGTGTACAGCATAACGAAATTTACTGATTTTTATCATTTGGCATCAGAAATCAACTCACTTACATCTACTAGGTACAAACAGAGATTAATTGCGGGGTCGTCCAGATGCACCTCTAAACCTCTTTCACAGCTACTCACTACTTTGTTGACCGAAGTCAGAGATGGCCTGAGCAATTACTGTAATAAAACTTATTCTACGACCGGCGTGAATCAAATGTGGATTCTTAAAAATTTCAAAGATCTCCTTGAACGACTATCCTCAACCAGTCTTACCCGTTGCAATAGCATTCAAACTTTCGATTTTGTACTCTTTATACAACCCTGCCACACAATAGCTGAAAACAGCAATTGCAGATTTAATACATCAATGTTTCACCACTAAAATGGAGATTTTCAGTAGTAATGAAAGACAAAACATATTTTGTTAAGAACCATACTGATTCAAACAAGAAGTAACTGACCTAATCAAAATGTTAGAATTTTTGATCGACAATATTTTTGTCGAATCCGGAGGTCGCATTTTTCAACAGACAGAATAGGGATTCCTACGGGAAATAACTGTGCGCCACTCCTGGCTGACCTTTTCCTTTACTCGTATGAAGCCAAGTTCTTACAAGGGTTTATACAAAGAAAACAAAAACATTTAGCCCAGTCCTTTAATTTCAGGTTCCGTTGCATAGACGGTGTACTTTCTCTTAATATAAAAAAATCAAGGAATATTTACATCAAATCTATCCCATTGAGCTTGAAATTAAAGAAACAGCTGATACACCTACTTTAGCTTACCTAGATAATTTGTTGATGGACGTTTGAAATCTAAGCTATATTGAAAGCGTGATGATTTTAACTTCCAAATTGTGAACTTTCCCTTTCTTAGCATCAAAATACCTTACTCTGCAGTCTATGGAGTAATATTTCAGTCTTTTTTTTAAATTAATTTCATCCCTATAGTATTCTATGGTCGTCACTATAACGTGATTTAAATAAATGAAGTGTCATTGTCCCAAGTAAGAGTGGACATTTTCAGCCCTAGAATCACGTCTGCACCTGATGTCACTCTAAATTTTATGGGACTTCACTCTGTGAGTGCCTTGGTTTGAATGTGTTTTTATGAGGTTTTCCGCCAGGAAAACTTCATATAGCTGTCGAAATTGAAATTATCCCGGGTACGAATATGTCTTCACATGATTTTTTGGCGTCGAAATTGTTCATTTACTCAACGATATCTTTCCTAAAGTGACAATATGCATGTATTTATGAGGACAATGTATTTATATGGCCATCCTGCAAAACGGGAATGAAAACAACACTGGAATATATTTCTGCGGAAGGATCAACAATGTAAACAGGACGTATATAACACTAAACTTGGTTATGTAACATGTCACCTGTACAACGTTCGCTTCATAAATCGAAATACACAACTTATGTAATCCAAAAATAAGTCTTGTGAAACAGTGTCCAGGTGTTTTAGGGGACGGCCATTTGATTTTCAGGGAGGGCTTGAGCGTTTTTGTATAGAAATAGTTTAACCTTGGTGTCAGTAAAAACTACTTGTTATGAAACTAATTCCACCAACTCCACTCTATTAAAGAAACTTATACCGTTTGGAAGAGTGGAAAGATTTTCACGACATAACAATCAATTATGTAAAAAAAGTACAAATTGCTTGAAAACCGCATGACTACTGATGTTTCTTTCATATATAAAGGGGTATTTGTTGGTCTAATAAAAAACAACTCGTATTTCAAACTTTCCTGGCCTCGATATCCGTGATACTTTCGATTTGAAACAAAATGTATTAGAAATATTGAAAATGGTTAAAAATTGTGTTTCACGCGTATGAACTGATGTTGTTTCACTTGTCATTTTATAAGCATAGTAGAGTTGAGAAATCGCCAGTTAACCAGGCCAGGCGGTTATGAAGAAAGTCATTTCAATATATTGTACGGACTTTGGTGGAAAACTTTTATATACTCCTATGCGTGATGACAAGTCAAAACAATTCAGTTCAAAACGTAATGTATATGCACTGTTTGTTATCAAAATTGTACCCATCTCTCTCTCTGTATTTTCTTTGAGTATTTTTTATTTTCTATTAGATACCTATCATTTAGCTGACAAAAGAGTATACCATTCTTTGTTAACTAAACAGGGAAAACCGAATAACAGTACTCTGTACTTTGATTTATTTATTTCTGTGCTTTGCTGTTGTCTAACGTCATTGTTTTCTGTGTTCTCGTTTTCGCCATGTCATTGGGCTTTGATTTTTGTAAAATTAATACCGCTCCTTTGTTCCTCCGGTATTCCACTGCCGTTGTTGCAAAACAATATTAATATTTTGTTCGTGTTTTATCGGGCTTGCGTTGTCGTTGGAATATAGATTCCATTATGACATTTATTTGTTGATGCTTCATTGATTTTTGATATATCCTAATACATTTTACGATTATAAAACATAAATCTAAAACTACCGATGGAATTCGCTTCTAAACTTTGCAAAAATGACTTTTTTGTGCAGTTCTCTACCATTTTGAGTTCAAAATATAAAATGTTCGGGCTCCAAATGACACTTATGGGCTCTAAATGCCCTAGGAGGCTCCTTAGCGATATTAAAAATCGAAAAGTCCAACAGCAATAAATATTTTACCAGACGTCTTCTAGCAGTGTATCCCATTTAACCATCATAATTAAGAATAATTGCATCACGTTTATTTATAAATACCTGAAGGATACAGAATTTACAAAAATTAAACAAAACATGACAGCTTTATGAAACTGAAAAAAGAGTAAAATATTAATTCTCGGCGGAGTCGGCTCTAAAGGATACTTTAGGTATCAGTCCATCTATATCAATTGGTTTGAGATCGTAAATAATTTCAACTGATTTAAGTTATTTCCCGGTCAACCTCACAACCAATTTATTTGTTACCAGACATTTTAATTGCAACTGCAAAATACAGATAATCAGAATACATGCCTACTGGAAACAAATAAAATGCATAACTTAAAGGAATCGTTATCGAAGAAAATTTGTTTTTACACAGAATAAAATATTGTTCAAAGGCAAAAGTTATGTTTACTCATACAGCAAAATTCATCTTACTCAATCATTTACATTTATCCTTTTTATGTGATGATATATACAGCATCGTTGGTATATTAATGTGTTTCGAAGTGAGATTGAAGGATCTAGCATCTTAAATTTTGTTATTTTTTACGACTCCGGTATATTAATTTTCAAAAACTCAAAATACATATCTATCTTCAACTGAACTATATCTGATTCACACAAAACACAGATTAGGGGATGCCATTGAGATGCTGAATATTGTTTTATTGGTAACATATTTGTAGAATTTGGAAGACAAGTTTCCAGCATACAATAAGCATACCTGTGGGGACTAATTGTGCGCCAGTTTTTTATATGAAGCCGGGTTCACACAAGGGCTGGTTCCGAAGAAAGACTAAAAGCAAGCCAAGTGTTTTAATTTCAGTTTCCGTTTTAAAGAAGATGTTTTTTTTTCCTTAAAAAATCCTCAATTTAAGGTTAACGTTCATGTAATATACCCAAATGAACTCGAAATTAAGGAGACCACTGATACACCATAATCAATCATCATTTGAAGAAAACGTTCATCTTATATACCAAAATGAACTCAAAATTAAAGATACCACTGATACACCACCATCAGTTTCATTTACGGATAACGTTCATCTTATATACCAATATGAACTCGAAATTAAAGAGACCACTGATACACTATCATCAGCATCATTTCAGGGTAACGTTCATCTTATATACCCAAATGAACTCGAAATGAAAGACACAACGGATGCATTTCATCAGCATTATTTAAGGATAAAGTTAATCTTATATACCAATATGAACCCGAAATTAGAGAGACCACTGATACACCATAACTAGCATCATTTAAGGATAACGTTCATCTATTATTCCCGAATGAATTCGAAATTGAAGAGACCACTGATACACTATCATCAGCATCATGTAAGGATAACTTTCATCTTATATACTCAAGTGAAATCGATATGTTCAGCCGTTGTTACTTTCGTCCCTTCAGAAATTCTATGGCCGTCACCACGACATCATAGGTAGATATGAAATGTCAGTGTCACAAATGAAAACTGACATTTTCACCTAGATTCACGTCTTACTGGATTTGACATTACTGGTGTTGACTTTACTTTGGATTGACCCACTGACAGTGTGACGGGTGCTGTAAACAGAGCAGGACATGCTTACCTTCCGGAGCACCTGATGTTACTCTGTTTTTTAGAGAGTTACTGCTTTAGTTTTTTGTGTTGTATTTGTAGTGTTTGTGTGTTTGTGGACATGCAATGTCTTTGGTCTTACCGTCTTCTGTTGTTCTTGCTTTTGCCTTGCCTCTGGACTTTGATTTATGTAATCTTGTGCTTTGTTCCTTCGGTATTCTACTGCCGTTGTTTATATACCTATATGTACTCGAAATTAGAGAGACCATTGATACACCATCATCAGAATCTTTTACTTACATACCCAGATGAATTCGAAATTAGAGGGACCACTGATACACCATTACTAGCATCATTTAAGGGAAACGTTCACCTTAAATACCCAAATGAACTCGAAATTAAAGAGATCACTGATACACCATCTTCAGCATCATTTGAGGATAACGTTCATCTTACATACTTAGATGAACTCGAAATTAAAGAGACCACTGATACACTATCATCACCATCATAACTGGAATTATACCTCTACACTGACAACTCTATATGTCTGAAAACAAAACTTTACGACAAGCATGATGATTGACTTTAAAATAGTAATCGTTCCGTTTTTGAGCAGTCACATTCCCACACTTCCGGCATCTGGCGTCTATATTTCTCAATTGACGGTTCGGTTCTTACTTACTTTCACAAATCATTCGTTTTTGTAGTGCCTTAAGTTTGTACGAGAATAAATTCAACAGATCGAAATTACTGTCTCAAAAAAAATTTCATCAAGGTTATGCTCAATCTCTGTTGCAATTGTTATATATTTGATTTGTGTATGGTTGATGGAAACGCAGTGTTGTATATTATCATCCCGGAATGTAGGGGCTACTCCGGTATGGTACTCGTTTAGAACATATTTCATTTCTATATCTTTTGTATCATATTTCAATTTCTCTCTCTCTTTCTGCTGTTGGTATACGCATTGCATGTCATACACCTCTCGCTTATTAAAAATGGAAATTTAAATACGTTTTCTAATTTATATCATTTCAAAAATGCAATACAATTGTCACCAATTACACAAGTTTTACGATCATCAGCATGCATTGACAGGCCGCTGCAAGGTTTCTGTTTCACAGATGAGAATAGACATCTTTGGGTAGATCCAGAGTTTACCGGACTATCAAGTTCTGACTGTGACAAAACTGGAATTTTCACTGGCAGTGTGACGGGTGCCACGCGTGAAGCAGATCGTGCTTAACTTTCTGAAGCACCTGACGATACTATCCGTTTTCAGTGAGTACTTTTGTTTTCTGTGTTGTCTTATTATACTGTTATTTTTTAGTTTTGGTTTCGTGGATAATGTCCATGATACAAAGTTTGTCCCTGTTTTTGTCTGAATACTTAAGAGATACAAAAATACTTTTCATACTTTCGCCTTAGTGCTGTTTGAGGGTTAGAGAAATAGCATGTACTATGATTTAATCGGTCTTTTCTACGGGTTATAAAATTTAAGCTAGCTGTGTTACGGGTGTCGTGCGTGGAGCAGATCATGCTTGATGCCTCAAGTTTTTTAGGGCTTTAGTTTTGTAGCGTTGTTGTTTATTTTGCTTGTTTGTTTTGTCTTTGTCTTACTGCCTCAATACGTGTTGGATATGAATTGCTGTGTTTTAGGATTTTGACTTTACTTCCGTTCGCTTCGGTATTCGATTGCCAATATATTTACAGTTACAAACCCCCTTTTTAATAAGCATCTGTACTTCGGGATTACATTTTAGGTCTTTAAGATAATGATTTATGGAAACGTCTTACAAACTGTAGGCTGTCAGGAGAAACACTTATTAAAATGAAATTAAATTCGTACCAAGATGATAGCATTGCATGTAGTCGTTATCCACGTTTACTCTTATGAAAAAGAAATTTACGACGCAGAAAATTAAAAATCGAAGACGCCAGATCGAAGTAGGATATAACACATATTGCTTTGTAGCATGTTTTTAAACTTGGAAGGAAGTAACTGCTATCGAGAAAGGAAACTTGCCTATAATTATTTTACAATTTATTACAAAATAACCACTTTGAGCACTGCGCAAAAGAAACATAGACAATATATCAATTTAATTACATATTCAACATCTGATAAAGCACATATTTCAAAAGTTTCAGTGGCTTGTCAACACCCTATTTGGGTGACAAATTAAATTCGTATTTTAAGTAGGTGTCATGAAAGCAGATCAATGAACAGCTTTTCGTATGTCGCAAATGCCAGATTTTATTTTGATTTTCAGTTTATTTGCTTTTTAGTATCTTCTTATGCTATTGGCTGATTTATCAATATCATGCAATTAGAAATTAGAATTAAGTAACTTCAGCAAGTTGTTTTTATCTTAGAGAAAACTTATGAAACATAGTATAGTTTTATTGAAACTCTGATATTGCAAAGGTCAACCAAGTGGCAAAACTTTTACTGAATCCAAGACAAGATTTACAACCGACGCCTACATTCTATTACCTAAAAACGACTACACAGTGTACACATATAAAACAAAAAATGTTACAATTGTATACAATGTGTCTTTTTAACGACCGCAGGTCAGTTTTAGAATGAAAGCTTGGGGTGTAAACTTTGACATCTCTTCAGTTAAACTTTTGCCACTTGGTTGACAATAGCAATATTTACACGATAGAATGTTCTGTAAAACAGTCAAAGTGGCATCTGACTATAGTTTCGTTAAAACTGTTAAGGCAGTGACTGATATTTACACGACTGTATAGTTTTTTGACATTGCCAAGGTAGCGTCTGATATTTACACGGTTCGTTGAAACTGTCAAGGTATTGACTGAACTCTACACGATAGTATAGTTTGTTGAAACTGTCAAGGTATTGACTGAACTCTACACGATAGTATAGTTTGTTGAAACTGTCAAGGTATTGACTGAACTCTACACGATAGTATAGTTTGTTGAAACTGTCAAGGTATTGACTGATATCTACACGATAGTATAGTTTGTTGAAACTGTCAAGGTATTGACTGAACTCTACACGATAGTATAGTTTGTTGAAACTGTCAAGGTATTGAATGAACT
>MJUU01047957.1:1594-12663 GCA_002080025.1 Modiolus philippinarum | reverse complement strand
GTTGAGACTGTCAAGGTATTGACTGAACTCTACACGATAGTATAGTTTGTTGAAACTGTCAAGGTATTGACTGATATCTACACGATAGTATAGTTTGTTGAAACTGTCAAGGTATTGACTGATATCTACACGATAGTATAGTTTGTTGAAACTGTCAAGGCAGTGACTGATATCTACACGATAGTATAGTTTTTGACACTGTCAAGGCAGTGACTGATATCTACATGATAGTATAGTTTGTTGAAACTGTCAAGGTAGTGACTGATATCTACACGATAGTATAGTTTTTTGACACTGTCAAGGTATTGACTGATATCTACACGATAGTATAGTTTTTTGACACTGTTAAGGCAGTGACTTGAATCTACATGATAGTATAGTTTGTTGAAACTGTCAAGGTAGTGACTGATATCTACACGATAGTATAGTTTTTTGACACTGTCAAGGTATTGACTGATATCTACACGATAGTATAGTTTTTTGACACTGTCAAGGCAGTGACTTATATATACACGATAGTATAGTTTTTTGACACTGCCAAGGTATTGACTGATATCTACACGATAGTATAGTTTTTTGACACTGACAAGGCAGTGACTGATATCTACACGATAGTATAGTTTGTTGAAACTGTCAAGGTATTGACTGATATCTATACGATAGTATAGTTTGTTGAAACTGTCAAGGTAGTGACTGATATCTACACGATAGTATAGTTTTTTGACACTGCCAAGGCAGTGACTGATATCTTCATGGTAGTATAGTTTGTTGAAACTGTCAAGGTAGTGACTGATATCTACACGATAGTATAGTTTTGTTGGAACTTTCAAGGTAGTGACTGATACACGATAGTATAGTTTTGTTGAAACTGTGAAGGCATAGCTGATATCTTCGCGATAGTATATCTTTGTTAACACTGTAAAGGGTGTATCTGATATCTTCACGATATATATGTAAGTACCAACTTTAGTGTGCATTTTTATGAACATTTTGATAACACAAAAACAATATTAAAAAATAAAAAAGGCAAACTAAATCATGTAGCAATATCCTTACGTCAGCTGTCTGTTTGTCCTAAATTTTTTCAAAAATATTCTCCTCTGAGACTACTGTGCCAATTTTAATCAAACTCCGCCCGAATAATTATCAAGATATCTAGATTTAAGCACATTTACACATGGTCATTAAGACAAATAAAAGCGTTGTTACAAACTTTGTCTCATGTGCATTTACTCAAATATCCTTAGATATTTTTGTTTTGTTTTTGCATAGTTACACAAAGATACTGTTACCATGAGCATTTGAGATGATGAATTCATTTTCAATGAAAGCATATGCAATTAATATTTCAAGCAAATACATAGCAACATAGCTTAATTCTGAATGAAATGGTGGATAGAACTTAGAAAGATAGTTCATAAATGCCAGTGTAAAAAACAGTATAACAATTTAATAGGACACTTACTTTTCTTCACCGCTGATACCATCAATTCCTAACAGTTTTATATTTCCTTCAGTATAACATGATGCGTATTAACTAAAATGTGTCAATACTCTCATACATATACTGGTCCCTAAGGGCTTATTATCTCAGTGACCTTCCATTATGCAAGCTATATGTAAGAATTACATTACATATAAAGAGTCAAGTATATAATTCTAATACCACTGGGAAATCAAACAAAACCAGCAACAGTAAATCTTAAGCAATTTGGTCGGAACTTGAACTTTTATTTTGCCGTGTTATGTCAAATTGTTTTATATGTTACCGACGACAAAAAATAATAGGTATTCCGAACAATTTAGAATCTGCAAAACAGGGTGTACATTGAAAGTTTTGATTCCTATAATCATATTTGTGTAGTATTAATTCCAATTGATTAGGGGAATATTCATTCACTATATATAAATGAGGACAACAACGAAATTACTAGTTCTTTACACATTGCTATGAGCGGTAAGAAGATGGAATCGGTTATTGTTGAAGTAGACAAATTTGAGTAAGTGGGATTTTTTTTTGCCAAAAAAGACGTCATATACGGTTAATCGTTTAACCGATAACAGTAGGGAAAATGGACACTGCTGTATGCCTGTCGGTAAAAAGAACCTCTTGTTTTGTTCAACAAGGAATTGTGCCTTTTTAAATGAAATTAAGAACATAATGTTTCACTAATATCAGGCCATATTCTTTTCATTCTAGGTTACTCCTTGAAACTTGAGTATTTTTGTATCTTTTCACTTCGCCGCGAATTGATCCCCCTTTCTCGCAAATATTTCTTTTTATTTCGTAAAGATATAATAAATTATCTTTCTTAGTAATACATGGACTGAAAGCATAAATGTGTCTCCCTTGAATATCAAAAAAAAAAAAAAAAAAAAAAAAAAGAAAAGAAAAATTCATCCGCCATTGACCTCATATGAAAAATTAACAATAATTATGTTGTCACAGTTCATTATACATATTATTACTAGATGTTGCTGAAATTCTGATACGAAAAAGCAAAATATGATACAGTGTATTTTGGGCATATTAAAAAAGATTTACTTCTACTAGGCACAAGACAAGGCCAATTATATGCATGACTGTCCGAATCTGCGTCACCATCAAAACAAAGTGACGTGTTTAAGTTTGCTTTTTCAAACAATTATCATGTAGCTTCATAACAAAACAAGAGGCTCTCAAGAGCCTGTATTCGCTCACCTGGACCATGGCTGACATAGATAAAAGGTATTTCCAATAGGAAAAACAAAAGATAAAATTTAGCAGAATACTTTTTTTTCTAAAATTACAGTATTCTTGTTTGGTTTCCATGGCAACCGAAAAATCCACCATCCATTACAACCCATAACAGAACACAATTCAAAAAAAATTGAGCAGGGGTTCCCCTTATAATCAAGGTAATACATAATGCTGAAATTGAAACATTCAGACCACAATTCAAATAGATATTCAAAAAATTTGGGCAGAGTTTCCCCTTAAAATCAATAAAGCCAATGTAAAAACTATGTTCCAGATGGTGGCCATCTTGGATGAGGGATGGACCTGCCAGATACATTTTTTGGATGGGACCACCTAAGAACCATTGTGGCTTAGTTTGGTTCTAATTGGACTGGTAGTTTCTGAGAAGAAGATCTTTGAATGTATATTCCATAGGGTTCAATTTTAAAACTATGTTCCCGCTGGTGGCCATCTTGGATGAGGTACAGACCTGCAAGATACCTTTTTATTTTTGGAAAGGACCATCTAAGGGCCATTGTGACTAAGTTTGGTTCTAACTGGACTTGTAGTTTCAGAGAAGAAGATCTTTGAATGTCTTTTCCGAAGGGTCCAATGTTAAAACTTTGTTCCCGCTGGCGGCCATCTTGGATGAGGTACATACCTGCAAAATAACTTTTTTGGATGGGACCATCTAAGGACCATTAAGGCTTAGTTTAGTTTTAATTTGACAAGTAGTTTCTGAGAAGATCTTTGAATGTATTTACCATAGGGTCCAATGTTAAAACTATGTTCCCCGCTGACAGCCATCTTGGATGAGGTATGGACCTGCCGGATAACTTTTATGAATGGGACCATCTAAGGACCATTGTAGCTAAGTTTAGTTTTATTTGGACTAGTAGTTTCTGAGAAGATGATCTTTGAATGTCTTTTCCATAGGTTAATGTTAAAACCGTGTTCCCTGTTGGCAGCCATCCTGGATTAGGTACGCACCTTCCGGCTACCTTTTTTGGAAGGGACCATCTAAGGATCATTGTGGCTTAGTTTAGTTTGTATTGGACAGTTAGTTTCAGAGAGGAAGATCTTTGAATGTCTTTCCCATAGGTCCAATGTTAAAACTATGTTCCCCGCTGGTGGCCATCTT
Organism: Modiolus philippinarum; assembly: GCA_002080025.1. Classification (NCBI taxonomy): domain Eukaryota; kingdom Metazoa; phylum Mollusca; class Bivalvia; order Mytilida; family Modiolidae; genus Modiolus; species Modiolus philippinarum. The sequence continues at coordinate 8,803 of MJUU01047957.1, read as the reverse complement.
GGCTTAGATACCGACTTGCCGGATACCTTTTTTGGAAGGGACCATCTAAGGATCATTGTGACTAAGTTTGGTTATAATTGGTCGGGTAATTTCTGAGAAGATCTGTGAATGCAATTTCCATAGGGTCCAATGTTAAAACTATGTTCCCCATTGGCGGCCATCTTGGATGAGGTACGGACCTGTCGGATATCTTTTTTTGGAAGGGACCATCTAAGGACCATTGTGTCCAAGTTTGGTTATAATTGGACGGGTAGTTTCTGAGAAGAAGATCTTTGAATGTCTTTCCCATAGGGTCCAATGTTAAAACTATGTTCCCCGCTGGCGGCCATCTTGGATTAGGTACGGACCTGTCTGATATCTTTTTTGGAAGGGACCATCTAAGGACCATTGTGTCGAAGTTAGGTTTTAATTGGACCAGTAGTTTCTGAGAAGAACATCTTTGAATGTCTTTTCCATAGGGTCCAATATTAAAACTATGTTCCCGCTGGCGGCCATCTTGGATTAGGTACGGACCTGTGGGATACCTCTTTTTGGAAGGGACCATATAAGGACCATTGTGTCTAAGATTGGTTATAATTGGACTAGTAGTTTCTGAGAAGAAGATCTTTGAATGTAATTTCCATAGGGTCCAATGTTAAAACTATGTTCCCGCTGGCGGCCATCTTGGATTAGATACGAACCTGTCAGATACCTTTTTTGGAAGGGACCATCTAAGGACCGTTGTGTCCAAGTTTGGTTATAATTGGACTGGTAGTTCTGAGAAGAAGATCTTTGAATGTCTTTCCCATAGGTCCAATGTTAAAACTATGTTCCCCGCTGGCGGCCATCTTGGATTAGGTACGGACTTGCCGGATATCTTTTTTGGAAGGGACCATCTAATGACCATTGTTACTAAGTTTGGTTATAATTAGACCGGCAGTTTCGGAGAAGAAGATCTTTGAATGTAATTTCCATAGGGTCCAATGTTAAAACTATGTTCCCCGCTGGCGGCCATCTTGGATTAGGTACGGACATGCCGGATATCTTTTTTGAAGGGGACCACCCAAGGACTATTGTGACCAAGTTTGGTTCCAATTGGCTCAGTAGTTTCAGAGGAGAAGATCTTTGAATGAAAAGTTTACGACGGACGGACGGACGGACGACGGACGCCGGACGCTAAGTGATGGCAAAAGCTAACCCTGGCATAGCCAGGTGAGCTAAAAAGTAAAATCTTCAAACACAATTTTGAATATCTTATAGCTTTATTGAATATTTAAATATTTAGAAAATGTATATATTTTTTCAATTTTATATTATCATTTTATAATAATCATTTGAAATATTAAATAATTAAAATATATCAAAGTATTTGATAATATATTAAAAATTGTTTAATTCCTAAAAAATTCACCTGTAAAATATTTACATGATAAATGGGGCAAATGAAATAAAAGCTTGTGAAATGCACGACTTTTATAAAATTAACACAAATGCAACGCGCCTCTTCAAAGTGTCCAAAACAGCTATATCAAAGTCTAAAGGTAAAAGGTTTCAAAGATTCAGATAACACAAACCGTGTACTATTGTTCTGGCGAAAACATGCCTAAGTTAAAAAACAATGAATAAATTTATATTTATTACTCAAAACTGCCAAAAAGAAAAAATTGTACACCTCCAATATGACCCAAATGAAAAAAAGATATAATAGGAAACTTTTACCATGGCTGAAAATTACAATTGCATGCTACAATCTGCCAGGAAAAAAGCACATGAACACCACAAATAAGAGAAACGAAAAACGTAAACAAGAAAAGGAACTCGGGACAGTCGGACTTGGTACCGGCACTAGCAAAAACCAGCGGTAGGATTGAACCGGTTTACTGGTACCCAAATCTCACTTTTATCTGTTCCGTTTCCTATATATAACATACGAATAAAAACCAATTCAGGTAGACTACTAACTCCATTATGACAATTTTGAAAGCAGAGAAATTAACAGAACTAATTTTGACAGATGGGCCAAGGGGTGCTTTTGTGTAAATTGTGTAAACAATTGTATAAATTTTCAAACGCATCAGGTCAAACGTGTGAACTTTAGATTACACAAACCAGAGACACATAATAATATGTCTCTGCAGAAACTGTGTACTTGAATGTATAGATATGTTTAAAAACTGAGTTCAAAAATTGATGGATTTGACATTTTCACTAAATATGTGTTCAGAACAACTGCGTAAAATTTCAGAAGTATCGAATAAGAAACATTTGCGGTTTAGACAAAAAATGTCGAAAACTAGTGTATTAAATTTTAAAAGCTTAGATGAAAAGGTGTCGGGATTTAAGATTACACAAACGATTTAAGATTGCACAAACTGTTTACCATTTCTATGATTGAAACATTTTTAAGTTCAAAAATGAATAAAATTTGACCTTTTTACGTCAAAACTGTCTCCAAAGAATAAGTTTTTATCTTCAGTATGACCAAAACATTTGTGCAAAGTTTCACAAGATGTCAGAATTTCAGATTACACATACTCTGTGTATTTTAAAGCTAAAATATGATTAAAAAACAGTTCAAAAATGGATGGATTTTGACATTTTTCGGTAAACACTGCCAAAAATGTAAGGTTTATATCTTAAATGTGTCCAGAAGAACTGTGCTAAGTTTCAGAAGTATCAAACGAGAAAAATTTGTCGGTTATCTCCCTGTAACAAATTAAATTAGTAATATGGTCAAAGTGAAGATAAATTTAATTAGCATGTTAATGGCCTTTTGATATTGAAATTAAAAATAACCCCCACTTTGACCTTCTATAACTAACTTGGTACAGAAAGATAACCGACAAATGAAAGGAAAGGAAATGGGGTATATGTCAAGGAGACAACATCCCATATCCAGGTTAAAATGACCCAAAACAAAGCACCTAGCTAGGGGTCACCGTACGGTCTTCAACACAGTGAGGAACCTCACAAAACAGTATTACACAAAATAGGTACCCTAAAAAAGTATTACACACAAGATTGACGGATAAACTGAGTCTTGCAGTCGGTGACACAATACATTTTACATCCTTCTGAATACATTTTACACAATACATTTTACATCCTTCTGAATAACGGCGTCCCCAAGAAAATTTTTAATATCATTTTTTCTATGTATAGCAGAACATCTAACAGGGTTAAATTTATAGAAGGTGTAAGTGAATCTTTTATATCCAAAAGAGGAGTTAAACAGGGTGATGTCCTTAGCCCCTTACTATTTAACATTTTTATAAACAAAATTGTTGATATCCTCGATACTCAAAATACAGACCCTATACTAGTAGGTGACACTAGGATTAATTGTTTATTATATGCTGACGACTTGGTTTTACTTTCTAGCAGCCCTTGTGGCCATCAGAACAGTCTAGATTTACTTGCCAAGTTCTGTTCAGACTGGAAACTAGAAATAAACATATCAAAGTCCAAAGCTATGGTTTTCAACTCTAATGGTACATCATACCGAAATTTCTTCAAGATAAATGAATCATATGTTGATAAATTATGTTATCTTGGAATAACACTAAAATACAACGGGAAATTCAACTTAGCATCAACAATATTGATGGAAAAAGCTAGAAAAGCACTTTTTAAGATTAAAAAGATCCTTGGATTAAATAACCCATGCAAAACTTTGGAGAAACTATTTGATGTGATGGTCTCGCCAATATTATTATATGGCAGTGAAGTCTGGGGCATCGAATCAGCAGGCATATTCTCAAAAGTCAACTCACTTCAGTATGAGAAATTTCATATCAAGTTTATAAAAGACATTTTAGGTGTCAACTGTAAGACAACAAACAGTGCATGCCTTTCTGAACTTGGTCGACTCCCAATTAGTTCTAAAGTTTTTATTCAATCAGTAAAATTCCTAAATCATATCATGGTATCGGATAATACTTTGGTGAATGATATATTCTTTAAAACATTGGAAACCAATTTGTGGACCAAACATATGAAAACTTGCCTCCAAAAGCTAGGTTTTGCATACTTAACCTCCTTTAATTTTGATCTCAAACCTCTATTGCCGCAAATAAAACAACGCATTCATGATAACTTTCTACAGGATCAAAATGCATGTATCAGGGAGTCCAATAAACTGTTATTTTTCAAAACCTTTTGTTCATCGCATAAGCGTGCAGACTATGTTGACCAACTTGAGTCGCTTCAAGACAGAGCTTGCATCGCCAAATTAAGGTTAAGTGCGCACACCTTAGAAATCGAAAAAGGTAGGCATAATAATATTAAAAGAGAAGACAGACTTTGTAAAATGTGTAACAATTCTGTCGTTGAAGACGAAAATCATTTCATTTTGCACTGTCTTAGATACTCAAATGAAAGAAAAACACTCCTTACCAAGTTGTCTTCCATCTTACAAATAAATTGTCATAACCTTAGTGAAGAAAAGTTCATCAAAATACCAAGACTAAAAAGGTATTAATCTTATTCTCATTATTTATTCAAAACTTAGTTGATATAAGAAAGTCTAATATGTCTTAATTTTGTTCTTGTGGTTTCATTCGTCAACAATAGTTCTACCTTGTAGTTTAACCTGTACAAGTTATTATTATTATTATTATTTCGATTTTATATATTGTAAATTGTATTAGATTTGTATAGGTCTTAACCAATTATTGTAATTGAGTTCGTACCAATAAATATTTGTATATTTGTATTTGCATTTTAATAACACATTGAACGATGTTCGATAAAGATTAATATGTGCGTGGGATACCTGGAAAATTTTGAAACATTTACATGCACTTTTGTGTTATGAAATGGCTGGAGAGATATTGATATGGCAAGAAAAAATCACGTGCCCCGCATGAGGCTTCAAGCCTATCAACAGCTCTAAAAGATGATCTTCGTGCTTCCAATAAAATATAGTGCGCAAGTTCCTTTCAAAATCGGATACATTTAGTATTTAAGTTATATTTCTTCATTTTATTAAACTGAAAACAATATGCATGTTAATCAAATTACTCGTTTTTTTACTCGTTGCTTATAGAAAATGAATGGCTGTCTTTATATCTGATGGGAAAACACGCCCATTGACCTTTATAAGATGTTTTTATTGTTTTAAAATGAACCAAACGATAAACACGTCAGATGTGTATTCACACAGCTGAAGTGATCTATATTTAAAGTTTACATAACTACACGTGTCCAGAAGCGCGATTAAATTAGTATTATAACATTGAGTTTATTACATTACATTTATAAATTTTCAAAGTCAGTACGTATTTATTGTTTTGAGTATCAATTAGTGATTAATAGATTCAGGGATTAGTGTTCTATAATTATGATTTAAATTATTTATTTAGGTCAAACATGTCCCCATTCATAGTTACAAAAATTCAATAACGAGTCGTTGTAGTGTGTATTCTTAAAATAGTGTAGTAAATGTTTCGTAGCATTCAAAATACAAACATCGCTATTTGTTCGTTCGAATTTTCGCACAAATTAATTATCAAGCGCAATTTGGCCAGTTACAGCGATTTTAAAGACTGAAAACTTCTCAAAAGGCTCTCGCTTTGCGGTCGCCTTTTAAGAAGTTTTTACGCCTTTAAAATCGCAATAAGTGGCCAAATGCTCTTGATAATATATAATAGCAATGAAATCAACATGCGAAATCACACAATCCGATTATTTTCACGTATTACGGACTATAACTTAATACATGCAGACGTATGCAGTAGTTCTTTGGATGACTACGAAGTTTTGCCACATGTAGAATTTCAGGGCTTCGAGATTCAGCTCCATCGGAGCTATTGCGTCTCGGATCAACGAACTTGTCGCGCAGTAATTTGCGAGAGGAAAATAACATTTATTTACCTGTGACAGTGTACTGCATATATTTAAAGCAATGAAATCACACTATCCGATTATTTTCACGTATTACGGAATAACTTAATACACGCAGACGTATGTAGCAGTTCTTTGGATGACTACGAAGTTTTGCCACATGAAGATTTTCAGGGCTTCGAGATTCAGCTCCATCGGAGCTTTGATATATTTATTTAATCATCAGCATATACTGTATATAATCCATGTTTGGATATGTTTCTGATTACACATTCCACGATATTCTATAAAAGTTGATATTAACACCAATATGGAGGATCAGATGCAAATTGTATTTAGGTATTAAGTTCCATGTGGTTAATATAAATAAAATGCATTGTATAATTTGAGTTGAATATGGAATGAAACACTCAGTTAACAAAATGCCACATTTAACATGTTTAAGATGAAACACGCTGGATGACCACCCATTTATTTTTATTTCTGTATCATTTGCTAATAACACGGATTTTTATTCAGTCGCTAATCCTGTTAAAGATGAGTTCCGTAATTAAAATGTACACCACTTAAAATTTAATTATAAAAAAACTGTGACGTCATAATGTGCATTACAGACTGTGAATACACACGATAGTAATAAATTTTCTGATGCGTTTTGAAGTACATGTGAAAATGCTTTAGCATCAAGCATTCAAAAGACTGGCTTTATTATAAACAAAACTTTTTCGCCAGTAGTTCTGTTAAACCCTTCTTGCTAACATAAGATTGGTAAATTACTATAAAAGCTGTGCTGTCAGAAACATTTGTGTTTTTATTCATGGGAGACAATTTCTCGAACATTAATTAAACTTTACAAAACGATAATTATTTCTCGATATTTCTTTCCAAAACTGATATATTTTTTTCTATTCAACATTCATTTATTATTATTATTTTATAAAATTAATATGCAGAGCAGTGAGCAAACATGAAATAAATAAAAAAATTTAAGGGATGTGCTCTAGACATCAAACAAAGCAATTTTATTGCCGTTTTTTACCAAGAAGGAACCATTTTAAAAAATAAGCTAGTTCTTTTCATTTAAAATTATGAATGAGACATGACCATGATTTATGGACGAACGATAAACGTATTTTTGAGTTTATTTTTCCAAAGATCTTCTGAATAAAGACACTGTATGATAAAAAGACAAAAGGAACAATGAAGGCTTGATACGGATAACAACACGTCAGGATTCAAGGTGGTTTCTTTGATTCGGTGAAACAAAATAAATTATAAATAAATAAAAAAATACCTGTACATCTATATCTTCAACTTCTAACGACAGTTCCTCAATGGTACTTCCATGGCGAAAATTCTTAAGTTTCTCTCGGCGTAAGTGGTGCC
>MJUU01047954.1:0-36648 GCA_002080025.1 Modiolus philippinarum | reverse complement strand
TTTGATCAGATACCTCATGAGAATACAGGTACTTATAAGGGTTCCACACTGAATTCCTGCTAAAATTATCCCTGTTATTGGATATCTTGATTGAAATATTCTTGCCAGAGAACATGCTACTCCTCCTCCGTCGTCAGCTTGGAGAACAAATACTAGGGCCATCAAAATAAGAGCGAACATCCATGAGATAATAATGGTACTCGTTACAACAATTTTTCTGTTTGACTTGATAGCTTTCAATTTGAAACAAATTACACAAACCCTTTCAACACAAATTGCAAAAATATGTGTACACGATGCTAGGTATGTTGCGCTGGCGACGTAAAATCGTATGACACATTCTGTGTATGAAATGCTGCCGTCGACGGTGACATGATTATCAATTATCATATACCAGAGCAGTCCAAACACACCGTCTGTAATACCCAAGCTTAAAATATGTGCGTTTTTCACTTTCTTCTTTTTTAATACCGAGTATGTAACTATGATAACTGACGGAATATTCAGCAAAACTATAGTAGATGCCAATAGATACAATACCCCTACCACGGCTGGCCTAGCCTCTCTATCAATCAGGTCATTGTCAGCGAGTTCACTTGCATTTGCCATTGATCATCTTTTTGTTTGTTTTTCAGTGTAGTTCGCTCCAATTCTGATAGGAGACTTGACTAAATGATGATCCAAAAGCATATACATGTATATTAAAGAAGGATTGGAATAACCGTGATCAATAACAGCATCATTAATTAACCCATATCATATTATTGTTATTAAAGAGTATTGAAAACAGCTATTTAATCATACGTGTTTTTATGAAAAACAATGCCGTTAGCTTTGGTAAACATGAAACAATGCCGTTAGCTTTGTTAAACATGAAGTATTAGTTTTTGCGTTCTAAACAGAAACAAAACACATAAATCAAAGTCCAGAGACAAGGCAAAAGCAAGAACACCAGAAGACAGCAAGTCAAATACACTACAAAACTACAAATCATACAAACACTACAAATACAACTCTCAAAGCTAAAGCCCTAATAGTGTGAACTCTTGAAAAACAGAGTGACATCAGGCGCTCCGGAAAGGTTTTGAATTGAATTCTTGCGTACAATGAGAATGTATTGGTATCAAAATTTTGATTCTTAATTACTTTATAGCGGATTATTTTTGCGAGTCAAAAATTCCGCGAATTTGAGTGAAAAAAATCCGCAAAAAATTAAAGCGTTTTAATTTTCGTGGATTATCAAAGCTCCTATATATATCATAATAACACATACAATATTCGAGGAATTTATTTTCGCGATTTTATTCCACCCGCCAAAATAGGCGAATAAATATCCAGAGTGAATTACTCGCTATTCTATAGTAGTATTTAGCATGGATAATACTTATTAAGTAATATAACCAATAGTGAATAAATGTATATGAATGAAATGTCTCCTGTAAAATTTAGTTTGAAAATTGGGATAAACATACATGTGCAAGAGCTTAGCAACACTTGAAAAAAGTATCGCGCATTTAAAGTTTGATAGAATTGCTTGATATTTCCCTTTGTAAATAACAAAATACAGAAGTAAGTGTCAATTTTGGTTTTGGATATATGCGCATTTCGACAAATTATGTCTCTTCAGTGCAAATAAAATCATAACATTTGGAAGTTCATAAACCGAAATACGTGAAAAACTGATAGAGAACAAATAACCAATAGGTTCTAAATAGAAAAGCCAAAATTCAGCTAAAGACACGGCTGTGCATGAGGGGTTCAGCACCCGAAATTTACAATTAAATTAACAATTTCTTGCAAATGAGCATCTGTTGTATGTTACTGTCTAAATGAAAAGTTGAAAATACAATCTGTTGTAAAATACACACTGGTTACTTCTAATGTAAAAATGCAAATTACAATAAAAGGATTTAAAGTGAGTATCGAAATTGGCGACGTTCAGATAAATATAACGGGGATAATTGCATAAACGCTAACTTGTTCATGGTTACTGCTTAAGCAATTGGGTCATTCCTTTTAAGATTTCTGCAGAGAATAAATTCCTATTACAGAATTTTAATAAAACACAAACACTTTATCCAAAACATAAAATAAAATAAGGGTAACTGCCATTTAGGCTCAAAATCTGAAATAAAAAAATTGAAGGTTTTTAAATAGAAATGTAAGGGGACTTTCTGAACAATAACTTAAAAACTCTGTTATATATCTAGTTCGCAAGAAATAAATTTCTCTTGTGATATTTATATATAATGCTTTTGTCAATTTCTTTCCTTGCTTGATTCTTATTTTCTCCTACACCAGCTTAAAATTTTCAACTCTTGGTCTTTCTGGCGTCTAATTTCATGAAAACCGATTTCATTAAAACTTGCAATGTCTAAATTTAACAAAATTTTATAAAAAAAATTAAGGAGTATCTCCCTCATGTCCTTAGCTGAATTTTGGCCTTTCTATTTAGATCCTTTTGGTTATTTGTTCTCTGTCAGCTTTTACAAGTGTTTCGGTTAATGAACTTCCAAGTGTTTGGTTTGATATGCACTCATTAGACATAAGTTGTCGAATTGCACATATGCAGAAAATGAATTAACAGTAACTTCGGTTTTATGTTAGTTATATGTTACAGAAAAAGAATTTAAGATGCTTGGAACTTTCTGAATCTGATGATTATTTTATTAACTTTCTAAATGAATAAATTCTAAATGAACAAAAATTGGATGGAAAAGACGAGTTAAACTCTGCAGACACTTGAAACAGACCTTCCAACACACTTGTTTTTGGTTTCATTTTCAATAATTTTGTGTACTTATTTCGTATTCGATATTAACGTATTTTCAAAACAAACAAATAAATATAACAAAATAAATAACAAAGAAACATGACGGATGAAATAAAAGGGATAGCAATGGCCACACATTACAATCATATGCCACAATCTGCCAGGGAACCACACAGAAAAAACGCAAACAAGACAAAAGGAATCCACATCAAGGTCAAAATGCTTTATGTCTTTCTGTGTTATACAGCTGATTGTTAATGTTAATGTTGCCGGGAGTTCCCATGGTTGTTTACGTTTGTCTTTTGTCTTATTTGTGTTTATCCTGTGTAGTTCTCTATCAGATTGTGGCAGGTTATTAAAATTTTCAATCATTGTAGGTGTTTCCTGTTGAAAAAGTATTATTAGAACAGCTTTATATTTTTACAATATTTTTGATAATTTTCTCTGTGATTTCGGAAAAGGCCATGTTTGGCAAACAACACTATTAAGATTACTGGAAGACTGGAAACATGCTTTGGATAATAATGAATATGTTGCTTCGATCCTAATGGACCTGTCAAATGCCTTTGACTATTTGTCACACGATATTCCATATATGTAAGCTTTCTACATACGGTTTTCAGAAAAATGCGACGGACCTTTTATATTTAAAATTATCAAATAGGAAACAGCAAATGAAAATTGGTAATTGTGTCAGTAGTTTGACAGAAATTCAAAAGAGGGTGACTCAAGGCTCAATTTTAGGACAGCTTCTAATGTCTTCGTAAATGACATTTTTTTTTTATTTCAAACAAATAGGGGATTTATATAACGATGCAGATTATAATACGCTATCTGTTCACTCTCAAGATTTCAGCCAAATAATAAGTGTTCTGCAGTCAGAGAGTTATATCTTAATAAGTTGGTTTAAATTTAAATGTGTTCAAGCTTATCCTGAAAAGCTTAAGGCAGTAGGTGTAGGTAATAAAACTCGCAATAAAGCTCCTGTTTTTGATATTGGTACATCTAAAATTAGCTGTAGTGATATAGATAAGCTTCTGGGAGTTAATATTGATTTTGAACAAAATTTTTATTTTCATATTTAAACCTTTGCAAGAAAGCAGTTCAGCAATTAAATAATTATTGCAGTTGGAGAAAACATATGTGTTATGGTCTCATGTTCATTTACTCCATATCCTTTGGTAAAATATTTAGAAATTATAGTTAAAATCTGGTGTAGCATACCAAATTTATAATTTCTGTTTTATTTTTATACTATTAGATGCTCTATTGTTTGTACATATAATCGATATCCATAATCGCTTTGCTTGGCGTGTTTTAGCATATTTGTATATTTTTCTGTTTTTTTATTTATTTTTTTTCTGCTTCCATATTGCTTGTACAGTGCTTGTTTGCTTTACATGTTTAAATTTGCTTGATATTTTGTGCATAACTTGTGTTTTAATTTCAAGCATCTGTTTTTATTTTGTTTCTTATTATGTATATGGTTTTATGTATATTATTGTGTATTGCATGTTTATTTCTTAATACTTGTATGCAATGTCGATTGAAAAGTACTTGAGTGCTTATGTTATTTGTTATCTGTCTTGCCGACTTTAAATACAACTAATCTTGTTTTATCTTGAGCGGAATGCACTGCTAAATGTCGAGCAACGATACATCCTAGTATTTTACCCATGTATGGGGGATCGTCAACAAACATTAAGTTAACTCGAGCAAAGTGTTCTAATCACTGTCATTTGTTGCCCGACAAAAATTTACACTCATAGAAGACAATCAAAATATATAACAACCCCAGGGCACCCATCGAGGCAATTACTAGAAAGATTGGCATAAAAAATAGTGAGAGCTCGGTTATATAAACAGAATGGTCGGAATATCATTTGGAAATTACAAAAAATAAAATGCCAAGATTTAGAAGGATGATAGTGAATCCATATGAAGTATTCTATCAAGAAGAAGAACGTCATTACAGAAATGTATACAGAGCATACATCTCTAACACGGGGAATCTTTTTACGGACTACACACTTCAGGAGAGACAAATGTAAAAAAAATGGATAACAGGAAACACCTACAAGGGCTGAAAATTACCTGCCATGGAAATACACATGAAAAGCACGACTAAGACAAAAGACAAACGTAGACAGCGATAGGAACTTTACAGCCGGACTTGGTACCGGTACTAGCAAAACCCAGCGGTAGGGTTAAACCCGTTTATGGGTACCCAAACCTTCCATTTATCTGTCCCGTTTCCTATAGTAAAATAAACATACGAATAAAACCAAGTGCAGGTAGACTACTAACTTCATGACCACAATCATGAAAGGAAAGAAAAAGACAATACGTAATTTTTAAAGATGGGTCAAGAGGTGCTCACCGCTAAATTGCAGGCTAGCTCAAGTAGCCTAGTCTGCTGGTAAAACGTTGTCGCACTATGCAAGAAAAATCAAACTCAAAACTTCCAGAAGGGTTTGGTCAAGAATCATCATAAATTTCAGTAGACATCGGCAGTATCAGTGAGAGACCAGTACACTTTTCTTCATTTAAGCATTACAAATTATTCAGGCAATTGGCTTGACCTACGCAAAACCCTAGAAGAATACTTTCTACATCTTTGTGTAGAGTGAGTTTAACTGCTATCGGTAGATAAGAGTAAAGACTAACACCTGCAGCCGAATCCTTCCTCTGGGTACCTTGCTGTGTCCAACACACGTAAAAAGGCGTATATTCCTACGGCGCTTTGATATTTCTCTTCAGCCTGATCTTTGGTAATACACAAGTACAGAAATCACCAATAATAACTACTTTTTTCGGGTATGAAGAGATCGTTATATTTAAGCGTCGTGCAACTAAATCAGCTACTGAATAACATGAAAAAAAATTTTCAGAGAGAAAACAAACAATTTTGAATTATAAAAGTAACAAAAAAAATACCGTAACTTCAACAATGAGCATTTTGCATGCCACGTAGTAGATTCAAGACGGTCACTTACATCGGTTTTCCATTCTAAAAGTCAATCTTTGATGACCATACTTCAAACGATTCATTTTGATGCGACAGTGATAATGAAAACAGTCAATCAGTATTTGATGAAAACAAGTCAGTGAGACAGACTCATCCAAGAAAGTTTATCGTGTCCCATTTAAACATAGTCTAAAATTTAAATTTGAAGTAATTAAATAACGGTTGTATAATGAATAAACTGTTGATTTTATGTTCTTGTCGGAAAGAGAGATTTACTAATCATATAGAAATTCTTTATTTGAAGTTGCAGGTTACAAAATTGACAGTACGGTGATGGCTTAGATCTGGAATACCAGCTAGAAGTAGAACAGACTTAGAAAATATTGGAAAATATTATTTTCGAGGTAATATTTAATAAGACCATGTGGAAAAATTTGTAAAGATTCACTACTTGATGTTATTTTGACATACTCTAAGAACTTGTGTATAAAAATATTGAACATTGCTACTGGTATCAGTGATTGTCAAAACATGATAAGCACATTCATTTACATGTATTATAACACCAAGAAAGGAAAAACAAAGAATTAAATACAAATGTACAAAACTTTGAAAAATGTTGATGAGAAACTCCTAAGTAAAGATTTATCGGAGATAAAACATAACAACCGTAATTTGCCTCCATCCGACAGTAATATATTGAATCAAAAGTTAACCAAGTGTAACATGAATATGAAATTTAAATAACAAAAGTCTTTGACAGTCATTTTTCTATATCTAAATAAATAACTGCCATACATGAACAGAGAGTTAAGAAAATTTATTCACGAAAAGAAAATGTGTCATATTCAAAATATTTTTTTTTCTAAATTTTAAAAAATCGAAAAAAATGGCGAAAATATCGAACAAGGAGAAATCTTGTAAATACATTGATAACAAAATAAGAAAATAAGTATTTTCAAAAAAGATATCTTGGTGGTTGTAAACCTGATGTTTTTTTGTTTGTTTTTTTTTCCTACACTAAAATTATTGACAAATAAATGTGAAAAAAGCAACTGGTGTTGATTAAGTGTCTGTAAAGTTAATGAAAAAAAGTAAAGCATCAATGGTACCAGCTATCACTAATCTTGTAAATTTTACAATTGAAACTTCTTATTTTCCTTAAAGAGGATCAAGTTATACCACTGTTTAAGAAAAATGACCCCTTTCTAAAAACTAAGTACAGACCAGTTAGTATTCTTCTAATTCCGACAAAATATTTTTGAAAAGGTATTATCATATCAGCTTTGTTTATTTTTTGACGATATTTTTGATAAATTTCTCTGTGCATTTCGAAAAGGCCATGCTTGCCAAACAACACTATTAAGATTACTGGATAACTGGAAACAGGATTTGGATAATAGTGTATATGTTGCTGCAATCCTAATGGAAGGGACCGATGGGTTTATTTCGTTCTCCGTGATCGGGGAATTCAATTCCCCGTGATTCGTTTTTCATTTCATTAATTTGTCGTGAATCCTTATTAGAACATTGTCCGTGAGTCGTTCTTGATGAATTGAACAAAATGAATTTCCCGTGAACTGTAATTTTTCGTGATTCGTGATGAGACCCCCACCCAGGCCCATCCTAATGGACTTGTCAAATGTATTTGACTACTTGCCACACGATATTCCCATATGTAAGCTTTCTACATACGGTTTTAAGAAAAATGCAACGGATCTTTTATATTCATAATTATCAAAAAGGAAACGGCGAATAAATATTGGTAATAGTGTAAATATTGGTAATTGTGTTAGTAGCTGGGCAGAAATTCAAAAGGGGCTACCTCAATGAGCAATTTTAGGACCACTTCTTATATCTTCATAAATGACACTTTGTATTTCAAACAAAAGGAGGTAATAAATTCGTCCCATTAGTGCAACAAGGTACGAACTGCCTGTATATTCTATATACTGATGGTACCTTGTTGCACTAATGGGACCTTATATATCTATGCAAAGGATAAAATGCTTTCTTTTCACTCACTAGATTTTAGCCAAATAATAAGTGTTCTGCGGTCAGAGGGTAAAATTCTAACAAGTTGATTTGATTTTTTAACTGTATTCAAACTAATCCTGAACAGTTTCAGGCAATAGTGGTGGGTTCTAAAACTCAAAATAAAGCTCTTGTTTTTGATGTTGGTACAGCTAAAATTAGCTGTGATGATATAGTTAAGCTTTTTGGAGTCGATCTTGATTTTCAATTAAATTTTGATTTTCATATTAAAACCTTTGCGAGAAAGCAGTTCAGCAATAAATAATCTTAAAAAAAAATGGAAAAAATTCTTAGTAAATTAAACAGGTTAACTTTTACCTACACTTTTATTCAATCACATTTAAAGTTTTGCCTTGGCATTTTTGCTCTGAATCAAACACAAACAAAATTGAGAAAATACATGAGGGAACTCAGAGATTTGTATATACTAAATATAAATATACTAATTATGAAACTATTAGAAATTAACTAAAACACCAACAATACAGGTAAAAAGAACTAGAACAATCGCTATTGAAATTTTTAAAATTTTACACAACTTAACACCATCTGTTTTGAACGATTTCATACAGAAGAAAGAAAGCAGTTATAATTTTTGGTTACTCTAATCTTTTACTCATGGTCCACAGAGTCAATACTTCAAAATATGGTAAGATGTCTTTTATATATGCTGCCCTAGTTCTTTGGAACTCACTCACCGATTCTTATAGAACAATTGCATATTTAAATCAGTTCAAAACTCAATTATCTTTTGGAACGGAGAAGAATATACCTGTTCGGTATTTAGAAATTATAGCTAAAATCTGGTGCAGCATACCAAATTTATAATTTCTGTTTCATTTAATATATATTATTAAAGGTGCCATTGTTTTTATATATAATTTGTATTCATAATCGCTTTGCTTTGTTTTATCTTATTCATATATTAATCTCTTATTGTTTTGCTGCTTCTATATAGCGTTTTCAGTGCTTGTTTGCTTTACATGCTTTAATTTGCTTGATTTTTTGTGCTTAACTTGTGTTTTAATTTCATGCATGTTTATTTATTTTGTGTTTTATTATGTAGTGCTTGTACCATTTTATTAAGCTAGTATGTATTGCATGTATATGGTTCTATGTAAATTATTGTGTATTGAATGTTTATGTCTTAATACTTGTATCCAATGTCGATTCGAAAACACTTGAGTGCTTATGTTTTTTGTCTTGTCGACTTTAATGTCTTATCTTGAGCGGAATGCATTGCTAAATGTCGAGCAACGCTATATCCTAGTTTTTTACCAA
Organism: Modiolus philippinarum; assembly: GCA_002080025.1. Lineage (NCBI taxonomy): Eukaryota > Metazoa > Mollusca > Bivalvia > Mytilida > Modiolidae > Modiolus > Modiolus philippinarum. The sequence continues at coordinate 27,592 of MJUU01047954.1, read as the reverse complement.
TGTATGTGGGATCGTCAACAAGCATGAAGTTAAATGGAAAAATGTTCTTAAAACCACTGTCATTTGTTGGCCGACAAAAACTTACAGTCGTAGAAGACAATCAAAATCTATAAAAAAAACCACAGGGCACTCATCGAGTCAATTGCCGGTCAACTTGGCATCAAAAATAATGTGAGGTCGACAATATAAACAATATGGTCTGAATATCATTTGGAGATTACAAAAAAATAAAATGCAAAGATTTGGAAGGATGATAGTGTATCCATATGAGGTAATCTCTCAAAAACAAGAAAGTCATAACTGTAATTTATAGAAAGCATACATCTCTCGCACGGAGACTCTTTTTGCGGACTACACACTTCAGGAGAGACAAAATCCAGTCTTAAATAAACAAAGAAAGGATATGTAGTAAATGCAAGTGAAAGAAAGTCCCTATAAAAACATAGTAAGACCAAACAAAAAAAACAAGAGTTTAATACCTTTATTCTTCTCGTAACAGACAAATATCATGTTACAGATTTTCTTGTCATTTGTTTTGTCTCAAAATAAAACACCTTTACTTATCTTTTACTAGATACTGGTATTTTACAAGTAATGTAATTTGTGTAACTGACCTTGAATCTCACACAATTCGCTGTATAATATTTTAAAATGGGTCTTTCCCTCCCATGATGTCATTTTAGAGATAGAAAGCAGTCAAAACAGATGAAAAAAGAAGTATTTTACGCTCATAATTAACACGAGATAAAAAGTTTTCAATGTCTGTATGTTGTTGGAAATTGTAAATGAGTTTTGTCCTTAACTAAATAGAACAAAATGATCTTCCGGCCGAATATGGACCTATGGAATTGTCACCTTTGTTATAATATAATTGCTTAAACTTCTGTTTAAAATACTGTTACTGACAAGCATCATTTCCATAACAAAATTGAACGATGCGACGTTCGCTAGTCGAGGTACTGTCCAGTATGGTTATCGCGTATGCTAACGAAATCTGAGTCAGCTCAATCCATTGAATAGGGACAACGTAATATAACTCGGTTATTCAGTCCAGTCACAATGTATTGAAAATCTAATGTTTATTGCTACATTCACTCAGTTTTAGCAATACTGGTTTGAATGTCAAATGCTCAAAGAAACTTCTATTGTTCTGGAAATATTCTTGTCTTACAACAACAAATAACCTGTTTCAGGAGTGTTCTGTATTCCTTGATTCGGAAAATATATATGACGGGATTTAGTGCCGAATTACATGCTGACAACATAACTAAAATAGTTCTTAATCTTAAAGATTGCCAGTTCACAAGAGGACCATAAATTGTCATTACTGCCCATGGCGCGTTAGCCACTGTTCCAACGGCGACAATAATAACGGTTGTCAAACTCGTCCTGATGTCATCTTTTCCTATTTTTCTGACGTTGAGCGCCTTCATTTCCCTCATATGTTTGATCAGATATCCAATAAGAATACAGGTACTTACAAGGGTTCCGGTTTGAATTCCCGTTAAAATTATCCCCGTTATTGGATATCTGGATTGATATATTCTTGCCAGGGTACATGTTACTCCTCCTCCGTCGCCAGTTTGGAGAACATAGACGAAGGCCATCAAAATAAGAGCGAACATCCACGAAACAATAGTGGTACCCGCCGCCACAATTTTTCGATTTGCCTTTATAGTTTTCATTTTGAAACAAATGACACAAACCCTTTCAACACAAATTGCAAGAATATGTTTACACGGTGCAAGGTAGGTTGCGCTGGCAAAGTAAAATCGAATGACACATTCTGTGTATGAAATGCTGCCGTTCACTGTGACATGATTATCAATTAGCACAAACCAACACAGTCCAAAAACGCCATCTGTAATGCTCAAACTTAGAATATTTGCGTTTTTCACTTTCTTCTCATTTAATATCGAGTAAATGATTATGAAAACTGACGGAATGTTCAGTAAAACTATTGTTGATGCCTGTAGATACAATATCCCTAACAAGGCAGGACTAGCTTTTGTATCAATCAGGTCACTGTCAGCGAGCTCACTAGTATTTGCCATTGATCATCTTTTCGTTTGTTTTTTCAGTGTACTGCGCTCCAACTCTGATAGGAGACTAAATGATGATCCAAAAGCATATACAAATATCTCATAGAAAGGTTTGAATAATCAGGATCAATAACAACATTTATTCATATCCATAAGGTGTGATTTGCTAATAAGCTGCATTGAAAAAAGTTTTATGTTTTTCAATATGAAAGAATAACGTCAGCTTTATTCAACCTGTGCTTTTATGTTTTTGCGTTCTACACACCTTTTACAAATGATACCGTAATTAGCAACTGTTCAAAGCATTCATTCAACGTCACTCAAAAACGACGGCACATTAGAGGGGAGCGCCCCTTGACCCATCTTTCAAAATTACGTATTGTCATATTCTCTCCTTTCAAGATTGTGGTCATGTAGTTAGTAGTCTACCTGTATTGAGTTTATTCGTATGTTTAAACTATAGGGAAACGGGAAAGATAAAGGGGGCACCCATAAACCGGTTTAACTCTACCGCTGGCTTTTGCTAGTGCCGGTACCAAGTCCGGCTGTCCCGAATTCTTTTCTTTGTTTACGTTTGTCTTTTGTCTTATTTGTGTTTTTCCTGTGTAGTTCCCTAGCAGATTGTGGCATGTAATTATAATTTTCAGCCATTGTAGGTGATTCCTGTCGTCTCTTTTATTTCACAGTTCCACACTAGTATCATCAAAAGTAATTTTATTAGAATTGGCAAGGCGTACCTGCATGTTACAGTGATTTTCTTATTGTTCAAAAAAATAGCTAAGTAAGTTCCAAAATTCTAGTCCAAATTTTGTCAAATAAATTGAGAAATACTACAACTGATCTATCTATATACTATTTTTATTGATTGGTTTTCTTGTGAAAATTAAAACGTATGGGAATCCAAATTGTGATTCTCAACCAATATGTTTTACGCACGGATGATTAATTTAATAAATAACAAAACACCGAGGTTACTGTTAATTTATTTTCTGCAAAAGAACATTTCGACTGCTTATGTCTCATCAGTGCAGATCAAAGCCAAAACATTTGGAAGTCCACTAACCGAAAAACAGGCTAAATCTGAAAGACAACAAACAATCAAAAGGATCTTAATAGAAAAGCCAAATCAGCTAAAGACAGTGCTGTGCATGAGGGAGGTTCACCTTAAAACAATTTTTCGTTTGATATTATTTAGCAACACATGTCATAATATGTATAAAAAACGTCAATTTGTAATTGATAATAGGAAAGTATTTATTTCTTTCTTTATCTCTCCTTTTTTCAGATATTTTATATTTCCTTTGATTTCATTTTTTTTTTCTGTTAACGTTAGTTTTTGGTTTTTTGTTTGTTTTTTGTTTTTTGTTTGTTTATTTTTTATTTTCCTTTGTTTTTGTTTTGCTTTTATTAATTTTATTTTATCTATTTTTTTATTTCATTTATTTATTATTATTTTTTTTTTTGGTGTTTTTTTCCTCTTCAGAGACTTATTATTTTTTTTTTCTTTTAGTAAATGAACAATTTCCAGGAAATAGACACTACTGTAGGGTTAACAAGCTTTAAGATACGCTTGTTGTTTGATACACACTGATTACTCTTATATCATGGCAAGCCGTTGGGTAATTTATTCCTTATATTTTAATATTAAGAAATGTTTTTTTTTAATATTAAATTAGGAAAAAGTTCTGTGCTGATCACAAAAGATACCCCCGCCCATAGGCAATTCTCGTAGTTCCAAGAACATGGATAACTATTTTGTATGACCATTAGCTTTTGCATTGGTCTAGAAAATAAATCAAACTGTACTAATACTAATGCATATTAAAAAGATATTGCAACTTTTTTTCTGGGGTGATCACAACTAAATCACCCACAAACTAAGAAATCGATAGATTTTACATTGTTTAAGAACCCAGCAATAGCTGTGTAGTCTCAATAACCGTCACTGTGAAAAATTAAACTACATTTGAATTTCATGGATATATTCACAAAACCTTTCAACATTTTTTTCAAAGCAAAATCAAGTTATCATCCAGAAACCATATAATTTACAGATTTTGTGTAAGTCAAGGGCAATAACTCTGGAATGTAAAAACCAATCATGATATACTACTCAACAAAAGAAACGATACACAGTTAATTTTGTAAATATTTTTGTATTTCGCAATTTAAAGTTTTTATTTTGGTTTATTTATGTATTCAACGCCAAAACGCATTTGTTTATTCCATTTTTAGATCTATTCCGAAACGGATACGATGAAAATCCGGAATGGAATTTTTTCGCCCTATGATCGAGTTTGCCGTTAACGGACGGATGATTTAAATTGTTTGATGTCAATAATCGGGACACTTCATCAGATTAACAATTTGCCATTTCAAAAAGTTGAAAACAATGTCTCATTTCGATGCCCCGTTCAATCCAAAATCAACGCGAACAATGAATTATCGCGATCAGACCTTCGATCTTGATTTTTGCACTCGCAATTAATCGTTATGCGAAAAGAAGAACAAACTAAGGACTTTTGATTAATCTGAAGCAAATGTGACCATCAAATGATTAATCACGTGACAGCGGGGCATATGAGACGTCACAACGTCAACATCGCGTAACACGCTTTTACACTTATGAGAACGGAAGTTGAAATCGGAAACTACGCCTGAAGGATTCATGATTGACATAACAACAGAATTTGGATGTCAACCGGTTCGAAAATGTGATGGTTTGGTAAAAAGAAAATATAGACATTCCCACTATTTAGGTCTGCAAAAAGAAATTCCGGATGATGACCTTGACCGTGACCGGAGAGGGTTCAGAATTTTTAGAGACATTTTTGGGCATAAAGGTAATTCTTACATGCAAAAAATACATTTCATCTACGAGTTGTGGTTCTCTGCTGGAAATCTAAATGTTAATATTAATAAAATCTGTGTATCGTTTCTTTTGTTGAGTAGTATAATAATCCAAATTGACCTGTACTTTATAATCAGAATCATTTTAAAAATAATAACTATTCTACAAAGCACACTCAAGTTATTTTCAGGAAACCCTAAAATTCAATTCTATGGTATTATAACTCTGCAACGTAAAAAAACACATACTCATGGAAAATCTTTTTGACCTGTTTTTATAGTTAATTGCATGTTACAAAATATTAAAACTGTATTCTAACCAAACTCAAGTTATCACCCTGAAACTATGAAACATACAGATTTAACATGATTCAAGGTTAATAACTCTGATACGCAGAAGTTAGATCACGGTGAAAATTGTAATCGGCCTGTATTTTATAAATAGTAACATTGTCTCCAAATATTAAAACTTCCCTTAATAAAAATCAAGTTATCATCTTGAAACCATAACATTTATAGATTTTTTGTACTTCAAGGGCAATAAAAACATACAGTTTCGAGATTTTGCGTAATTCAATGGCAATAACTCTGAACCCCAAGTCTGATCATAGTAAAACTTGACCTGTAATCTATGGATAGAGACTTCATCGCAAATATTAAAACTTTCCTCCACAGCAAACTCAAGTTATCATCCTGAAATCATGAAATTTACAGATTTTGTATTATTGAAGAGCAATAACTCTAGCACACAAAAAAGGATTATATTAACAATAGAACTTTACCTGTATTTTATACTAAGTACCATTGTCACAAATTATTAAAACTTTCCCGCAAACTGAAGTTATCATCCGGAAACCATAAAATTTACAGATTTTGCCTAAATCAATGGCAATAACTTTGGAACACGGAATTGACCTGTAGTTTATGGATAGAAATATTGTCCCAAAATATTAAAACTTATCTTCAAAGCAAACTCAAGTTATCATCTAGAGACCAGAGTGTGACGGGCGTTCGGACGTAAAGGCGGACGGACAGACAAATGGAAATATATATACTCCAACCTTTAAAAACATGGAATTCACTTCAATGTTTAAATTGTCAATGTGTGCTTTCCATTGTAGATATAGCATCTCAATTTATGTATATATTGTCATTGTACATTGATACATGTGTAACAAGTTATTAGTTCAAAGGAGTTTAAGCATGTAGTAAGGTGGGGTTCTTGAAATTCGTGAAAGTCATTCGGATTCATCGGACTTTATTCATTCTTACTATGTAAAATATTTTGTCCCATTGTATCCAATTTTTTAGCCATCTAAAGCTTCAGTAGCTCATTTAAGGTGTCTGCATGGTATTAATTTCCTATAATTATAGAATTTTGTAAAATTTTCAGTGTAAAAACATAATTGTATTGTTATTCGAAATATCAAAATAAAATTTGGGGGTCACCGTGAATTAATTAAAAATCTAAGGATTTTACAAAGAAATGATAGGGAAAATGACTATTTGAGTGGATAAATTTTTAAAATCTATTATAGATTTTGTTTAAACTTTGCATATAAACTCAATATATTGTTTTTCATATAAGAAATAAAAATTAGGGGTCACCGTTGAAATAAGCGAGAGAACTTGCTTATTTCCTTAGTGATATCTATATGAAATTCTTTTATCAAATTATCTCCCTTGCTTAATTTCTGTGTTCTGTATATCCCGATACAGATTTAAAGCATATGTGTTTGAGTTCACCTTTTTGCACTAAAAATGTTGTAAAATGGATGAAGAATATAAATTTCAAATACTTTGGACATTCATTTATATTTTAAATAATTACTTTGTTAAATTTCTAAATGCATGAAACCTATATTAACAAGTATAAAACAAAAATGGCGGATTAATTCCACTGAGACACCTTAATAAATGTAAGTTATCAAGATTTCATTAAAATGTAGATTTTCCTTCCAGTAACAAATCAGATATAAAACGAATCACAATTTTTTGCTAATTGTGTCGTTGATATTATTTGCTGCAGCATTTATGTTGACGATCATTTTTTTAATTTGGAACTTATCTGATGGAATATTCTTTGCTCAGCGATGTCTTCATTTCGTCTGTAGACAACAATTTTACTTTAATTAAATAAATATAATTGTTTTACATGGATTATATACTTACTAACATTCTATACTCAATGAGATAACAAGAAACGCTTATGGTGACCGAAAATTAAAATTACACGCCAGAATCAATCAAATGGAAGCTGCTTGAATAGTTAAGGGCTTACCCTGATTTGCTAGTAGTGAATCTCTTTCCTTTGAAACAGGACGGGAGCAATTATTAGATTGAAGAAGATCCGGGGGATTGAACTTGTTTTATTTAATATATAATAAAATTGTGGACATATGCTTTAGACCAGAACAGAGGTCCTCGAGGGTATTCACTAGCCCAATAGGCAGACTTGTCTGACATGAAAATTTTACCTTGCGTGTTATAGAAATTTACCGTTTTTATCAAAATTCCAACCCCTTTTAAAATACCGAGACCTCATTCCGTGTATGGCACTCGATAGATGTCCTTGGTAATGGATTTGGCTTCATATTTCGATAAATTTGGAAATGAGCACTTGCTTTTGGACTGCTTTTGAATTATGGCTTTCCATATTATTTGATTTGAATGCTGCTGATGAGAGGTTACTCCTTGAAACACGTGTACAGCATAACGAAATTTACTGTTTCATATGCAACTTCGGTATTTTTTGTATTACGTAATAGTGATAAATATGTTTTACCAAACTCAAGATTAGAAATTACAGAAGATTTTTTTTCCCTCTACTACAGCAGATTGAAATATACTAGACAAATGAACTAGAATTTCTTAAAATATTAATATTTGTGAGAGAAAAAAAGTTCAAACCCCCAAACCCCGCCCCTTTTAGTCACGTTGTTCAAAAACTGAATATTATACATACAGGATAACGAAATATGTGTAGTTCGTTAAATGCTGATCTAGACAGAGTCAATATAAAACGTAGTCCATATTGTATCTGTGGACACCCGAATGAAGACTATATTCATTTTTTTTGGAACATCCCAATGATAAAAGAACCACTGAACTAAACAACTAAAAAAATTATGAAGTAAATCTTGAAATACTATTACCTGGTGAATGTAATCTCGAGTTTGACCAAAATATACTTTAACCTTGGACATTTTCACGGGGTGTTCTTTTTTTAACAGGGGTAATATTCGCGCTAAGAGCCTTCTATGTTCGACCATCCTATTGATTTAACATGTAAGACTCCTAAACGAAAATATTCGCATGGGGGAAATTAAGCAGATTTTTCTTGGTGGCCAATAAAGCAAAAATTAACCCCACTCGAAAATTTCCACGTTTACGTTAGAAATTTTCAATAGTGAGCACAGTGAGCATTCCCCCTTTCATTATTCTTGCTTCGGTATTCGTTTGCCGATGTATAATTTAAAACAAGATTACGCCGTTTTAACGAAAATGAGCTTGATAAAAGCTGTGAATAACGTATTTTCCTCAACTTTTGGGGGGAGGGGTTCTTTCTTGCATGTTTTATGCATTATTGTCAATCTAAATAACATAACTTACATCACCATTTTATAGTATGTTCATGATGTTGTTTCTTTGAATATGAAAAAGAAAAGAAATGGGGTAAATGTCAAGGAGACATTTGTCTCCTTGACATTTATGTTCTTTGGATATAATAATATGTTCTTTGGATATAATAATACGACAAAGATGGGTCAAGGAATGATTATTTGTCATGAAACGATTTACTCATTCTTTTTTAATGAACAAAAATGACAGCGATTATAAAATCGTTATTCTCTTCCTAGAATGGGGAGTTGACATTGATTGGTTGCTTGACGTCACTTGGAGCCGCAAAAATTTGCTGGAAATAAGAGAAATTATAATAATAACCACAGGATGTATGAATGATTAGAGAAAGCAGATAGCTTACATGATCTAAATGGAAAAGCCATAATCGGCTTAGGAAAGAGATATGCCTCAGAGAGATAGTGCTTAGTTTTATATAAACTTTCAAATATTTTGTTCAAAATAAAATCGGCTTTCGTGCCAATACTAAGGAACTGACTACTAGATTGGTGAAAGATTACAATACTGTTATGACTTTTGAAACATTAATGTATGGAATAAAAAAGATAACAGGAAACACCTACAATGGCCGAAAAACATAGCCACATAGCCGTTTTTACAACGTGTTCTGCCAAAACGTTGTAATGAAATATTAGATTTTAACACCTATTGCTCATTATACCTTTCCGTTGTAATATAGTGTAGTAAAATAGCGACATCGATTGGTCTTCTTTTTGTGCATGATTTGTAAAAAAGGTAAAATTAGTGAAAATCAATCGTGATTCTTCATTCTGACATTGGTAAATTGGTACCCGTGTTGCGCGTGGGTTTTTTTCAATAATATTAATCCTATTATTTTAGCGAGACCTACCGACAAGAAAGCTAAGATCGTGTTGCTGCATCATCGAATCATCAAATAAAATTTGAAAGATTTAACTTTTATTCTTCGGATCACCGAAAATTACAGTCATCCTACTTCAGCTTTTTATTTGTTCATACCCGGATGGAAGATTGTTACACTCAAGCATCATAATATTAGACCACTGCAACCAAATCGCACCTATGGTTGTTTTCCCTGTCTCTCTGCCATTTTAGGCTGTCCTGAGATGACAGGAGAATAGACGACTTTCCACTTCGTGAGTATTCCCGGAAAATTTTGACGTCAAAATATAGATTTTCCCAAGTCACGTTCAGTGATGCAATTTGCGCCGATTGACCCCAGGTCAACCGGCGCAATTCATTCATAAAAAGAAGTAAGAAGGTGGTCTATTAAGTACGTGGTGAATAAAAGGATATGGAGTAAATGCACATCAGACAAAGTCTCTACAAATACATGGTAAAAAACAAGCAAAGGAACAACGCTTTTATTGTTGTTCTTCATCTTGAAGTCACCATGAGGCCTTCAACAATGAGCTTTGCTCATACCTCATAGTAAGTTCAAGACGGCCCCTAGCACCGGTTTAAGCGGAATTCTTTGCTAATTGTCGAGCAACGCTACATCCATGTCTTTCTTGGTCATGAGTGCGGGATTGTCAACAAACATCAATTAAACTGGCAAAGTGCTCTTACAATCACTGTCATCCTTTGCCCGACAAAAGCACTAGTGTCTTAAGCTAGTGGACAACTACAACATATAGACAAACACAGGGCACTCATCAAGTCGAATGTAAGAAAACTTGGCGTTATAAAAAAGTGAGATGTGGGCACTTACATTGTAAAACAGGTGGTCTGGATTACATTTCGAAATTAATAAAAAAAAATGTCAAAATTTGAAAGTATCAATAATATTTCCATATGAGAAATTCTCTACATTCTCTATAGCACAAGTACACCATAACTGAAAAATATAGAGAGCATACATCTCTCGCACGGGGAATCTTTTTACGGACTCCACACTGCAGGAGAAACAAACTCCAGTCGTAAATGGTGACTGAAACCACTATACATTCTTCTGACTGACAAGTACTTGGATAAACATTGTACATCCTCAATAAAAATAAATTGTGAATCATTTTGATTTTTTTAATTTTTTGTATTATATATTACGCAAGCAGTTTGATTGACTCAAGAAAAATTCTGCATTTTTTGTGTAGATGATGTTAAAGTGCTATTTATTAAACTATTCTATGGCAGATATTAAATCAAACGTCATGTAAATGAATGTTTGCCCCAATATACGTCGCTGTGCAAGACCACTGTAAAAAGGGTCGATATTAATGGTGCTTTGATATTTTATCTCTGAACTAGCACCTAGAAAATTGCAGTTAAATGCCTTGGACAAACCTATCAATATTGCAACATTAGATTTACTTTTGTCAAAAGATTTACGCCAATCTTGAAATTAAAAAAAAATAACTCAAATATCCTGGTATCTATGACCATGACTTGGAGCAAAAAAATAAAATGTTTAATTTTATATTCGAAATTTAAAATATATTGATTCGTAATTCAATTGCTCTTTCAAAAAGCTTTGCAATAGTCGGTAATACTCTATTTGGTTTATATTTCCCTTTTGATAAAGTATCTTAGGGAATTTCTAAGCAGGCAGTAGATACACAACGCAAATGCTGCATTAAGGTAGCCCGACATTCTTTTGAAGGAATTTTCAGTACCCGACATTGAATGCCTTTATTTTTGTTATTAGTAAAGATACAAGGATAAATGAGGTATCAAATAAAATTAAAAGGATTGAATTGACTTTAAATGCACATGTCAGTATATCCCTTGTAAGTTTAATTATTAAAATTTCCATATTTGGCACAAAATTTGGATTTTCGCGGTATAGTAATGTTTGCGGCTCTACAGTTAGATGAATTATGTTACATTTATCGGAAAGAACCATTGAAATGCAACAAAATCATGTCTAAGATATTTGATTTTGGATCTAGTTTGAAAATAAATGAAATTTAAATCATTTTTCCGAGAAATTTTTATTTGTATTTTTCAAATTCAATAATTAATTTTATTCCTAGCTAAGCTTTGTAACAAAATATGAGACACGGTTTTGCAGCAATTTAGAGATTCTTTCAGATAAAGTAGATAGATTCAGTTTGCCTGTAAAATTGTAAAAAAAATCATTTTATCTTGAAGACTATAGCAATAAAACCAAATACTTTGCCAAATACATTGAGACTTAAACGAAGACAGAAAAAAATCAGTTTTGTGTATTTTTGAACCTCTCAAGAATATCAAGTCTCTGAGTTAGAGGGACACCCGATATACCCCATACTATGTATTAGGTATAATGCCCAGGTGGGAGGGGTACTCCAAATTTTTTCCTGTACCTAGGCTGGTACTTTTTTTGGGGTGTAAATTTCCAAATTTTGCTATTTTTGGGGGTTCAAAAAAATTCCAAGCTATTTTTTTGGAGGTAGAAAAATTATTAACTATTTTTGGGGGTATTAATAATTGTAAGATATTTTTGGGGGGTAGGCAAATATGTCATATTTTTAGGTGTTTTGTTTGCAAAGAAAATCAAGAAATAGCTGTTTTGTTTGCATAGAAAATCAAGAAACTATATACCATGAATAAACACATGAGGTTTTCTCTAATGATAAAGTTGATTGACTTGACAGCATAACACTGATTACATTAATTTTGTAACTAATTTCATAAGATGTTAAACAGGAAACTTTAAAATTTTGTCAGTAATTTCATTTATCTCTTTTAATGTAAAGATGTTACAGTTTTTTTTTTTTTTTTTTTGAGGGGTTATTTAAGCAACTATTTTTGGGGGTGATTTGAAAAAAAGAACTCTTTTGTGGGGGTAGTATTTTTTTTTGTGTTACGATTTTTTTCCGGTGACAAGCCTAGGTACAGATGATAATGGAGAGTGCCCTCCTGTGGTATAATGGTAGTATAAGATTGCTGAAAATCCACCCATGTGCATTTATTTTCTTGTCAGTGCTAAAACAATTAATATAAAAAGCAAATAACATAACAAAAAATGAAAGTTCATGATAAATGTGACAAATTTAAAAAATGGTTCCAAAATCAGTTTCCCTTGTTCCTTCGGTATTCTACTGTCGTTGTTCGAAAATCAGATGATAAAATTTTGACTTCGCTGAAATGACAATTGAATTTGACAATGTTTTAGTAGAGGTCAGGTATGATTGTTTTTATTTCTTGCATTCATCTACACATCAAACTGCACATATGTTTACCATTCCTGCTTGAACTAATTATTGTTTAAAAACCAGGTGGTTTTCTATCAGACTGATTTTTACGTAAGGCACCTCAATCTGAGTTTTTGTTGTTGTCAAAACACCAGAGGCATGAGATTTGTGAATAATCAACTTAAACTTGATGATTTTAAACTATTTCACACATTCATCCCCTCTTATTTTGCACCATCTCATGAGAATGGCTTACATTTGGCCTTACAGTGTCAAAATAAAAAAATATTGCATAACAAACATAAATCTTTTTTGGTCAGACCAGTTGACTAAAACTTTATACCTTATCTCAAATTCCCTATATATATGTTTTGCATCAATTTAAGCTGTTGACAACTTTTTATGACATGGAAAGGATACATGAATGTACTGTTGTTAAACATTTAGCGATAAATTCGCTCAAACCGGTGCTAGGGGCCGTATTGAACTTACTTTGAGACAGGAGTTTATCTCATTATATTGCCTCCAAGATGAAGATAAATAATGAAAGTCATGTTCCATTGTTTGGTTTAATTATGTTTTTGAAGAGACTTTGTCTCATGTGCACTTACTCCATATCCTTTCATTGCTAATTTTAATTTTCCACACATTTCATATTAAAGTAGGAAACCACTAATTCATTTTCACTTTAATTTTCCTACTTTTATTTGTATCTTGACAATTTATCTTCAGTTAAACTTATATGAAACCATATTTTGCTAAAAGGTACATATCTCGCCAACATCATATCAAAATTACAGCAAACCTTCTAAGCTTTCCAAGAGAGTACAGAATGTTGAGATAATGCATAGATAAATATACATGATCACAGCCAAAGATTGCGCATTCATATTTTATCAGAAAACTTATCATTCTTATGATATCATGTATATCTAATGTTCGTGTGTTTTGCGGGCATGTGGTGTCTTTGGTCTTCCGTCTACTGGTGTTCTTGCTTTTGCCTTGTCTCTGGACTTTGATTTGTGTAATCTTGTGCTTTGTTCCTTCGGTATTCTACTGCCGTTGTCTAATCAATAAAGTCCGATATATCAATGTTCAAGCAAGTGTATCATTCATTTTATTCCAATATATATCTCTTATGTGCAAGCATCAGAATAAAAATATCAATATTCTATAAGCCCTAGTTTTAAATATGTTCCAACCTCTAATTGCCTGAATTGGTGGTTTTTCACATTCACTTACATTCTGAAATTTTAAACTTGAAAAGGATATCGGTGGCCCTAATAAAAAACATACACATTCATCAGTCTGTATTCAAAAATCATATAAAAAGAGACCATCTCTTCCACTAGAAATTGGAATAGAAAGGTTGTTTTTATTGTATTTTGAAATTACATAACTGTACTTGACATCTAGAGATATACATTTTTTCTCGTTGTGAAACCTTTGAATATATGGAGGACCTTACAAAACTTAGCTCAAATGCCGACAATCTAGGCATCTCTTTTTACCTGTGTCACACATTGTGTATGTAACTCGGTAACAATCCCTATTGTTCTGGAGATATCGTCGTCTTACAAAAACAAATAACTTGTTTCATGAGTTTCCTGTATTCCTTAATACGGAAAATATATATGACGGGATTCAGTGCCGAATTACTCGCTGACAACATAAATAAAATACTTCTTACTCTTCTGGATTGCCAGTTCTCAAGCGGGCCATAAATAGTCATTACTGCCCATGGTGCGTTAGCTGCTGTTCCCATGGCGACGATAATAACGGTTGTCAGACACGTTCTGACGTCATCTTTTCCTATCTTTCTGACATTGAGCGCCTTCATTTCCCTCATATGTTTTATCAAACACCTCATAAGAATACAGGTACTTATGAGGGTTCCACTTTGAATTCCTGCTAAAGCAATTCCTGCTATTGGATATCTGGATTGAAATATTCTTGCAAGAGAACATGTTACTCCTCCTCCGTCGTCAGCTTGGACACCAAAGACTACGGCCATTAAAATTAGAGCGAACATCCACGAGACAATAATGGTACCCGCTGCCACAATTTTACGTTTTGCCTTGATAACTTTCATTTCAAAACAAATGACACAAACCCTTTCAAAACAAATTGCAAAAATATGTGTACATGATGCTAGGTATGTAGCACAGGCGAAGTAATATCGAATTACACATTCCTTGTATGAAATGCTGCCGTCCACGGTGACATGACTGTCAATTGTCATAAACCAGAGAAGTCCAAACACACCGTCTGTAACACTCAAGCTTAGAATATGTGCGTTCTTTACTTTCTTCTTTTTTAATATCGAGTATATAACTATGATAACTGACGGAATGTTCAGTAAAACTATGGTGGATGCCACAAGATACAATACCCCAACCACAGCTGGTCTGGCTTCTCTATCAATCAGGTCACTGTCAGCGAGCCCACTTATATTTTCCATTTCGGAATTCTCTAATTTTTCAATGTAAACCACTCCAACTCTGATAGGAGACTAAATGATGATCCAAAAGTATATACATATTAATCATGTTTTATGTAAGAAAGGTTGGAAAAATCGTGATCAATAACAATATAAATTAATCCCCATATCATATTTTTATTAATAAACGGCATTTATTGTTCGTGTTTTCATGAAAAACAATGCCGTTACCTTTGTTAAACTTGATGTATTTAGCGTTCTACACAGGAACAAAGCTCAAGATTACATAAATCAAAGGCAAGAGACGATGCAAAAGCATAAACACCATTAAACAAAAGATCAAAGACACTACACACCCACAAAACAAAAACGAGAACACAGAAAACAATGACGCTAGAAACAAAAACAACGACGCAAGACAGACACAAAACGCAAACAGAAATCACAACTTTCAGAACAAAGCCACTCACAGTGTGAACTCCAGTGAAACTGAGTGTGACATCAGGTGCTCCGGAAGGGTACGCGTGTCCTGCTCTGTTAACAACACCCGTCACAATGTGAGTGATTCAATCCAGGAAAATGTCAAAGTCGGTAGTCAAATCCGGGAAGACGTGAATCTAGCTGAAAATGTCCACTTTCATTTGGGATACTGACACGTCATATCTTTCAATGATGCTCTGGTGACGGCCATAGAATTTCTTGAGGGATGAGATTAACAAAGGTTGAACAAATCCCTGACTAAGCAGCTTTTAGGGCAGTGTTTTTGCTCTGTGCAAAAAAATGACTGTACAAACTACATGCTCGACCGTAACGAATCAACTGTGAAATGTACACTCCATGGGCTGGAGAGGTAGGTATATTGCTGCTAAGAAAGGGAAAGTTCACAATGGGGAAGTTAAAATCATCATTGTCATATAGCTTAGATTTCAGAAGTCCATCTTCGTCAATATACAATAAAAGATCTAGGTACGAAGCTAAAGTAGGTGTTTCAGTTGTTTCTTTAATTTCAAGCTCATTTGGATAGATCTGATGTAAATACTCCTTAAATTTAGGATTATTAAGAGAAAGTACGTCGTCTATGTAGCGGAAGCTGAAATTAAAGGACTGGGCTAAATGTTTTTGTTTCCTTTGAATAAGCCCTTGTAAAAACTTGGCCTCGTACGAATAAAGGAAAAGGTCAGCTAAAAGCGGCGCACAGTTTGTTCCCATAGGAATCCCTATTGAAATTCGATTGTCAAAATTAAGACAATCTGAGAAAGATCAAGGCCGCGATGGAAGTACTCAAAAGGGGGAAATACATTTATTTATCAATTGAATACCAAATTGATTTGTTAGATAAAATGGTTTATTGGTTCTTTTGTACAGCTGAGAGGTTTAAGGGAATAATGATATTATCGAAAGAGTACATCTTAGGTTTGGCAAATCACTACTAAATCTAAAAATGTCAACCCCAAACTACATAATATATGGTAAACTTATGGTCGCTATCCTGTATATAATGACATCAAAGTAAGAGTTATAAGTTTTTTGGCAAGAAGTTATCTGGAAATACAATCAAACTGTTATGTGTGATTTACAGTGTTTGTATAGAATAGCTATTGATAACAATAAACAATATGCATGGCTGATGTATTAATGTTTGTTAAGAGTTCTCTCTGTTGATGGTTTAAGTTTTAGTACTGTGGTCATGTCTGATGTTCTTGCTTTTACCTTGTCTCTGAACTTTAATGATTTTTGTAATTTTGTGCTTTGTTCCTTCGGTATTCTACCGCCGTTGTTTTATGGGACACACAAGCCTTTAGAAATGATTTATGGTTGACACATATAATATGTAATAGGCTAAAAGACCAGTTTCAACAACATTGGATCTCGACTGCAGAAAATTCTCCAAAATGTTCGAATAAAAGATTATAAAAAATTATGAAGATAGTTAGAGCTTGAAAATCGGTGATAAAGAATCTTTACTAACCTTTAACCACGAATTTCTAACTGAATTTGAGAAATGGGCAAATATTTTTCACGAAATCAGGTATTGCCAATTATGTCAGAGGGAAATTGGCGATAAATACCACTTTTTACTCATTTGTGAATACTTTGATAGTATAAGAAAAAAATGCTTAAATAATTATTCATATCAAGACCTAATATTCTAAACTTTAAAGAATTACAGTTTTTGTTGTTGTTATAATGAAATGTGTGTTTCCGCTTGACTAATTTGTTTGTATATAGTTGTATATATGTATGTTAAAATTATGTTTTAACTGTGCATGTATTTCTATATCATTCTTTGATGTTGGTTTATAAGAATAAAATTCATATTAAAAGAACAAATCCATCCAGCCAAAAGACGGATTATTCACGTTTGTTCAACATTTCACCCAAATATTGAACATCGTTGATAATGCTGTTATTATTTTATAATATTTTGTACTTTTTTCATTTTTTTCTGCTTTATCTGTTTTATCTTTTATCTTATTTTTCTCTTCATACTTTTTGTAAGATCTTTGTGCCTTTTCACATCTACATAAAATGAGCAAAATATTTATTAGTACAACTGTTCACGGACGGTAATATCCAAAAGGAAAAAGAAGGGAAACAAGTTTACATACACAACAATACCTAATATTTGACAATTTTACAAATAAAAATACCGAAGTTACTGTGAATTTAGTTTCTGCATATGCACATTTCGAGAACTTATATCTCTTCAGTGCAGATCAAATCAAAACATTTGGATTTGGAAAGTTAACACATAAACTGAAACACGTAAAAGCAAAGTTTTGAATAAAATTAAAGTATATTATTACATATAACAAGCTTTGAAGGCACGATATCTAATAAATTGAACAATTTTACAAAACTTTAAAAACAAAGTAATCAAAGAACTTTTTCATGAGAAAAACACCACGAAGTTACTACCAAGGTTCCATTTAAAACAATGGCAGTAGAATACCGAAGGAACAAAGCACAAAACTACACAAATCAAAGTCCAGAGACAAGGCAAAAGCAAGAACACCAAGAGACGGAAGACCAAAGACACCAAATGCCCACAAAACACTCGAACACCACATACACAACACAAAAAGCTAAAGCACTAACAGTGTGAACTCTCAATAAACAAGAGTGACATCAGATGCCCCGAAAGGGTAAGCATGTCCTGCTCTGTGCACAGCACCTGTCATACTGTCAGTGGGTCAATCCAGGGTAAAGTCAAAACCGGTAATGTCAAATCCAGGAAGACGCGAATCTAGCAGAAAATGTCAGTTTTTATTTGTGACACTGACATTTCATATCTATCTATGATGTCGTGGTGACGGCCATAGAATTTCTGAAAGGACGAAAGTAACAAATGCTGAACATATCCCTGACTCAGCAGTTTTTGTGACAGTGCTTTTGCTCTTTCCACAAAGTCACTGATTGTACTGCACGCTCTACAGTAACGAATTAATTGTGAAATATATACTCCATATGCTGGGGATGCATGTATTTTGCTGCAGAGAAAGGGAAAGTTCACAACTGGAAAGTCAAAATCATCACGTTTGTCATATAATCTAGATTTCAGACGTCCATGTTCGTCAATGTATAACAAAAGGTCATGGTGTGAAGCAGAATCGGGTGTATCGGATGTCTCTTTAATTTCAAGTTCATTGGGGTAGATACGATGTAAATATTCTTTAAATCTTGGGTTATTAAGAGAAAGCACATCGTCTATATATCTGAAGCTGAAATTAAAAGTCTGGGCTAGTTGTTTTTGTTTCTGTTGTATCAGCCCTTGTTAAAACTTTGCTTCATACGAAAAAAGGAAAAGGTCAGCTAAGAGTGGCGCACAATTTGTTCCCATAGGAATCCCTATTGTCTGTTGAAAAACACGGCCTCCACATTCAACAAAAATGTTGTCGATCAAAACTTCAAGCATCTTAATCACGTCATTTTCACTGTATTTCTTTGTTGACTCAGTGTGGTTCTTTACAAAATATGTTTTATCTTTTCCTATTATCAGATAGGAATACCTGCGTTCTCCGTTTTTGGTACAGAAACATTGATGTATCAGATCGGAAATTACTGTTTTAAGTTTATTATGGGGAAGAGTTGTATAAAGGGTAGAAAAATCAAAAGTTTGAATGCTATTGCAGTATGCGAGACTGTTTGAGGAGAGCTGTTCAAAGAGATCTTTGGAATTTTTAAGAATCCACATCTGATTCACGCCGCTCGTGGAATAGGCTTTTTCGCAGTAGCTTTTTAGACCATCTCTAACTGCAGTCAGTTAAGTGGTAAGGAGTTTGGGTAATGGCTTACTGGTGCATCTGGCAGATCCTGCAATGAATCTCTGTTTGTAGGGATTCTTGTGAAGGTTAGGCACACAGTAAATATAAGGGAGATAACTGTTATTCTCATCAACTTTGATACCGAATGATGCTAACACAGAAGTGTGATTTGTGATTATCTCGTCCCTTGATAATGTAGTTGGGGAATAAGTAGAATTGCCAGATGAAGTGTCAATACCCATCTCCTTAACAAGACAGTCTAAATAGTGTTTCTTGCATATATAGAATTGCATTGACCAAGAACCGGGTTCAAGTTATAACAACATTATCTAAAGCCTTTTACCTATACTCTCCCTATATTCAAATACAGTTGACTAAATACCGAAGTTTAAGAATGATACCTGGGCTACGTAGCCCTAAACTTTCCATATGTTTTATTTTAAGGTTACTCCGAGAGACACGTTAACAGCATAACGAAAATTACTGTTTTTATCCAACTTCGGTATTTTTGTATACTGTCAACTGTCATTTGCAAGAGCAAATATTAGTCTCGCAGTATAATCAACCTTTCATTAATTTGTCGGTATTTTTTTCTGTTTTGTCCATGTGGATGAGATTTCTGCAACTTGAATTTGGATTTCTTTTGTGTTAGGTTGTGTGTTCTTAAGAATTTTCATTAGTTGGTCTAGCGATGTGATTTTGTCATGATTAAATTAAAAGCTTACTTTTAATATAAAAATGAAAGTGATCGAGCTACTTTTAAAAGTTACAATTTATCTAAGCTCATTTGGTGATTTCATTATTTTAATTAAATAATTGAATTGAAAAAAAGTTGCTGAATACATGTTATATTTATTTCGTTTTATTATTTATCACATATTTTTTGAAATTTTCTTTAGAGTCCTAAAACTTTCAAAAACATTTTCTTTCCTTTATATATATTTTCTTTGACTAAATATCAGTCCCAGTTTTACTAAAAAATGGTGAATAAATCTCTTTTCCCCTATATTTGTTTTCAATTATTGTAAGAAGTGTTGTTTTTTTTTAATAGACATTCATATTTATTATCTTTGCACTTTTGTTCTATTTATGAAGTATAGAAAAACACCTGGGGCATAAAATATAATATTGCTCACTTACGTTGATTGACAGGTCACGCCCCTTCCACACCCACATTAGAAACAGAATCTTTTGAACGTCATCATTTACTGCATTCACGTCAATCAAATATAGTAAAACAATAAGGGTACTTCTTTCATCGATAAATATGGGGTTTAATGGAGCACAAAAGATAATATTGAACTTGCGTTAACCCTAGTTCAATTTTACTTAATTGCTCCATTAAACGCCATAATAATCATATAGAGGTGCCAAGGAAAACTAGGGTTTCCCGAGCTAAACCCGAGTTTCCATGTGGAAATCTGAGTTTCGGTCAGGAAAACTAGGTTTCTCAGAGGGAAACCTAAGTTTCGGTCAGGAAAACTAGAATTTCCAGAGCTAAACTCGAGTTTCCCTACCTAAATGAAGGTTTCCCCCATAAATACATGCAAAGCTCAGCTTTCTATGAGTTTCCAAAGCTAAACCCGAGTTTTCATAGGGAAACCAAGGTTTCGGTCAGGAAAACTAGGTTTTTCAGGGGGAAACCTAGTTTTCGGTCAGGAAAACTAGGTTTTCCAGAGCTAAACGTGAGTTTCCCTATCTAAATGTAGGTTTTCTTCCATGAATACATGCAAAGCTCAGCTTTCTATGAGTTTCAAAAGCTAAACCGGAGTTTCCAAAGGGAAACCTAGGTTTCGGTCAGGAAAACTAGGTTTCTCAGACGGAAACCTAGGTTTAGCTTTTATCCGTAGGAAATACATTTGATTGGACCAAAAACAATGTTTAGCCAATCAAAATGCGTAACAAATGTTGGAAGATTTTTGAACACACCCAAACTGATAATGACAAACTCTTGAAAAACTGAACACTGGGTCGGTTAAAGATGACAGTTAAGACTTGTCAGATTTTAAAATTATACCAGAATTGAAACTTGTTACACTCCAGCATCGTTGTAGAAGCCAAACTGAAACCAAATCGCACCTGTGGATATTTTCCTTTTCTTTCTAGCTGTCACAATTTGCTAGGAGAACTGGCAACATGATACTTCATGATGAACTTCAAACTATAGAAAAAGTAATTTGACATTATCCATTGAATAAAAATAGAATTGTGTACAATGTTTCTTCTTTTTAGCATTATAAATCATTCAGATAATTTGATTAAGAAGAGCAAACCCATAGCGGAACACCTTCTATTTCTTTGTCTTGCTATTGGAAGATAATTGTCCATACAAACAACTGCACCTGAATGTTCATTTCTGGTACCTGGCTGTGTCCGACACATGTAGAAAGGCGTATGCAGCTACGGTACTTGAATGGTTCTCTTTAACATGATACTTGTTAAATAGCACCTACAGAAATTACCAATAATAACTACTTTTATTCCATAAATATCGGGTATGAAGACATTATTTCATCTAATTCTCATTCAACCATATCATCTAATGAACAACCCCTTAATTTTTCAGAGAGAAAACAAATAATATTAAAATATACCAATAAGAAATATCAAAATACCGTTACTTCAACAATAAACTTTGCTTATATCTGAAAATAAGATGGCCTCTCGCACCGTTTTAGACCGCCATATCTTTCTTCTTTTTTACCCATGTATGCGGTATTGTCAACAAACATTATATTAGCTGGCTTCGTTGCCCGATAAAGTGACTCATAAAAGACTATCACATCATATTAACAACCAAAGAACTCGTCCAGACAATTACAAGAAAAGTTGGCATATTAATAATATGGCATATGGACAATATAAACCGAGTGAGTGGAATAACATTCGGAATTAACAAAAAAATAAGTGCCAAAATTTGAAAGTATGACAGTGTATCGATTTGGAATGTTCCAGACCATACGCGTATTTGGACCGTAGACGTATATACTCGTACAGTCTTCATCGAGCAAGATCATTTAGGTATGCTGGCAGTATGGGTATCTCAAGAAATTAATTTCCAATGTAATTAAATAATGAAATATATTTCACACGTGTGCAATAAGAGAATATATAATCCAGTTATCAGGATATGAAAAATACTGTGAAATTAATTAGGGGAACCACTAAGCTTCTGTATTAACCAACAAGACCACCCTGTGTGACATTACTGCGACGTGAAGCCATTAATTTGTTAGACCTTTAGATCATATTGGGTATTTGTTCTCTATAAGTTTTTTTTAACATCTTTGATTTTATGGTCTTCCAAACGTTTAGATTTTATCTGCACTGAAGAGACATAAGTTGTCAAAATGCGCATATGCAGAAAATAAATTCACAGTAACTTCGGTATTTAGTTATTTATACTTGTAGATGTTTTGTTTTGACATAACCCCTTAAATTTACATCGTTTGCTAGAAAGACTTGAAAAGCCGGCCTCTATAGCAATTTCTACATTTGATTTCGATGCATTATTAATATATTTGCACATATTTATCATCAACTCCACATATTTTTATGCGTCGTCATTTAGACAACCTCACCAGGTTGTTTGTGGTATTTGTTTGATGAACTAAAATGTGGTTTAAAAGCAAAAAGCCGACAAAAGTAATAAGTTCCGCACGTGCCCGCCTGTATTCAGCAAATAATCCAAATATTTTCACGTCTTCACAAGTTAGGGACCGACAATTTAACTTGAAAAGGGGGCTAGGGTTTTTTTCTAAAAAAAATATTTTGGAGCCGATTTTATGTGAAAAAATATTTTGGCTGGCAAAATGATGAAAAAAAATTTTCTGAAGGAGGATTCTGCCCAAAAAAATAATGCGAATTTTGATAAAAAAATATTTTGTTGATACACGTGAAAAAAAGAAATAAATTTCTGTTCAGAAAAAAACCATACCCCCCCCCTTTTCAGGTTAAATGGTCGGTCCCTTAACTTCTAAACAAAGTACTGATAGAAGACAAAAAGACGGTTCAGGGTGAGCTGCAATCATATATCAAAAACATATATAACGGGGATTTTGTTCAATTCGATAAAATATTGTATAATCAATATTTGCATTATATTACCCCGATCGTACGCGTACGGTCCGACCATATGAGTACGGTCCGACCGTAAAAGTATTCTGAGAAGGGACACAAACAAAAATGTATACGGTCATGATAAATAAATATAAATGTAACTTATAATAATGTAATCGAACTGAAAAATTATAATTTGAGGTAAAAAGAATAAAAAAACGGTGCACATATGAAATAATGATGAATTTAAATATGCGTGATATCATTGACACAGTTGACAGTTTGCTGGGACCTATCAAAAATAATAAACCAGAGTGATACAAATTTTATATTCACTGAATACCTGTGTATAATTACATTTCATGCATATTCATTTGAATTCCGTCAATTTGATAGGTGAACACCAATCACGCGGCATATCAATGTGAAGTTGCAATTCCTATGAAACACATTTGATTGCATGTTCACGTGGCGGATTAATTTGTAAATAAAAAATCCTGATGTACATGATGTACTTTCCTGTAAATAAATTGTGTTTTCTTACTTTTCGGTTAAAATGTAATTATAAGAATTGAATGCATTATTTTGAAGTTTCATAGGGTTATGAAAGTGTTGACCGGGCGCACATTTTCAACATGAAGCGCTACAACGCTTCATTAAAAATGTGCTTCGGTCCACACTTTCGTACCCCAATGAAACTTCAAAATAATGCATTCAGTTCTTAAATAAAAATATATATTGATTTTAATTATCCATGGCACCTGTTTATAACATTTGTGTATGATAAATAATTTATGCCAATAAACCTACAGTGAAATAAAAAAAAACAAAAATTAAAAATAGAAATTAAAAAAAAGATAACAACGATAGGAAATCAGGACAGCAGGACTTCTTACCGGCACTGACAAAAGCCAGCGGTAGGGTTAAACCGGTTTATGGGTACCCAAACCTGTAAAGCTGTATCACTTCAGTGCAACACTTCAATGAAATGAAAAAAATGTCACTGTAATCGTTGGAAAATCTGAAATTCACTATTTATTTTACAGTAAAAAATTCACAGCACTGTTTATTGCACAGTGAAATTAATGAATAAATAATGATAGGTAATAGGAATCGTTCGACTACCGCGCGGGCAATACGAAAAATTTGACAAATTTGACCCGCGAAAATATCAACAATGGCTACCGCGAGTTTGGCAGAATTTGGACAGTTTTTTATGATGTCTTGTTTACACCTGACACCATTGTCGAGCTTTACTATGTAGGGCGTAAAGACAATGATGTTTACCTTACGCTTTGCAATCTAAGTAATTGCTGATCTCAGGCTTGCGTCTTCAAACTCTTGGTCAGCAACACGTCTGCTCAGTCTGAAGTCTTCTGTTATTTTGCACGGACTTTCCCGCTTCACAGCGTCACATAGTAAGCAAGTTCCTCCAGTCTTGGAGCACCATCTAATTCTCGGGGTTTTACCCTCTGTTGCCATTGTGTACTTGGGTTTTTGTCCAATTCAAGTGTCATCACGACAAAGCTTAATAATCTTTATTCTTCCATTCAATGAAAAAAAAAATGTGAGTCAGAATTTCTGGTGTTGCACCTCTAAATGCAACTTGACTTATCTTGGCTTTTACAAATAACGAAATTTGTGACACTGACCTTGAATCTCACAAATTTGTCACTGAATAATAAATAATTGGCCTTTTGATTCTACTCTCTTGACTTTTGTTTTTGTAATCATGGGATAGATAGCAGTCAAATTTGAAGTAAAAATGATATATTGTACATTGATTAGATGCATAAAAGATGCATCATAAAAAAGTTTTCAGGGTCCACATTCTGCTGGAAATTGTGAATGATCTTGTCCTTTCCTACATAGAAAAATAGATTATCTTTAGGTCGAATTTGGACCTATATCCATCGAATTGTCATCGCTTTAACGACTTTTCAGAAAACAGTTATTAGAGAGCATTACTCCCATCACAAAATTTAATTTTGCAATTCGAGGTGCAACCAAGAATAGATATCGAAAATGGGTTTATAAAAGGGAACATATTAACAAAGTTGTACAAGTCAGTTATTCAGTCCAGACACAATACATTCAAAATCTAATCGTTTATTGCTACATATATTTTCGCATTTTCTATTTCTTTAATTTTTAGCAATATTGGTTTGAATGTCAAATGCAGAAAAAACCACCTATTGTTCTGGAAATATCGTCGTCTTACAACAACAAAACAACGGCAGTAGAATACCGAAGGAACAAGGAACGATGACTACAAAAATCGAAATCCAAAGACACGACAAAAACGGCAACAGATAAAAACAAAGACAAAACAAGGACGTGAGCAATAAGTTGATTCATGAGTCTTTTGTATTCCTTAATACGGAATATATATATATATCAGGATGAAGTGCCGAATTACATGCTGACAACTTGAATAAAATACTTCTTTCTCTTCTGGACTGCGAGATCTCAAGCGAACCATAAATAGTCAATACTGCGCATGGTGCGTTTGCTGCTGTCCCAACAGCGACGATAATAACGGTTGTCAGACACGTTCTGACGTCATCTTTTCCTATCTTTCTGACATTGAGCGCCTTCATTTTCCTCATATGTTTTATCAGACACCTCATATGAATACAGGTACTAATAAGGGTTCCAGTTTTAATTCCTTCTAAAATTATCCCCGTTATTGGATATCTGGATTGCCAGAGAAGTCAGTGCGAACAGCCATGAGACAAAAATGGTACCCGCTGCAACAATTTTTCGGTTTGCCTTGATAGCTTTCATTTTGAAGCAAATAACACAAATCCTTTCAACACAAATTGCAAGAATGTGTGTACAAGATGCTAGATATGTAGCGCTGGCGAAGAAAAATCGAATGACACATTCTATATATGATATACTGCCGTCTACGGTTACATGATTATCCAATTATTATAAACCACAGAAGTCCAAATAAACCATCTGTAAAACTTAAACTTAGAATATGTGTGAATTTCACTTTCTTCTTTTTAAATATTGAGAATATGATAACTGACGGAATATTCAGTAAAACTATGGTTGATGCCAATAGATACAATACCCCCAACCAAGGCTGGTCTGGCTTCTTTATCAATCAGGTCACTGTCAGCGAGCTCACTTATATTATCCATTTAAGAATTATTTCGGTTTTTTTTTCAATATGAACCGCCCCAACTCTTAGAGGTCCACAAGCATTAGCATATATATCATAGAAAGGCTGGAATGATGTGGATTCATAAGAACATTAATCCATACCCATATTGTACGATTACTAATAACCTGCATTGCAAAAAAATTATTACATTCTACGTATTTCAATATAAAAGAATGACGTTAGCTTTGTTGAATCTTATTGTATCTCTCTTAATGCTCTACACAACTGTCACAAATGCTACGTAATTAGCATGTGTTCAAAGCATTCATTCAATTTCATTCACAAATCAACGCAGTTCTACACTCATATCACCTATAGGAATGTTTTTGTGGAATTGGCATGGCATATCTGTTACAGTGCTTTTCATATTCTTGAAATAAATAGCTGAGTAAGTTTTACAAGACAAGCCCAAATTTTGTCAAATAAATTGAGAAATGCTATAATTGATTTATCTGTTTAAGCTCAATGTTTTCATTGTTGTTATTGATTTGTTTTCTGGGGGAAATTATAATGCATATTAATCAAAACTGTGAATCTCTATCTGTATGTTTTTAGTACAGATAATCAATTAAAATGTGGAAAAGCAAATACATGCCGAATTTGGTTTTAGTTTGACATTACTGAGCAACACGTGCCATAAAAATGCATTTTGATTACACCAATTTAATAACAGGAAAATCAACTAGAGTACTGACAAAGTTAGAAAGGGCCCCGCCTCCTTGTGTGTCCCAAAAACCTGTTTGCGGAATTTCATGGAAATCATAAAACAATTTTTGGGGAAAAACATAAAAACATAAAACATAAAAAACAAAATCTTAAGTTAGTGTAAATTTAGTTTCTGCATATGACTGCTTTGACGACTTATGTCTCATCTGTTCAGATCAAATCAAAAAATTGAAAATAATATATGAAGGTCATTTCAAGTTATCATACGACACAGTTAATTCTATTTTTTTTATATAAAAACTAAGTTTTTCCCCCAAAAAATGTTTTATGATTCTCCTCAAAATCATTAGGGACCTGCT